>ML344297.1:0-33306 GCA_005239505.1 Nicotiana paniculata | reverse complement strand
ACTGGCAAGGACCCTACATCATTAAGAAAGTGTTACCAAAAGGGGCCTTGCACTTGGTAGATGCGGAAGGAAGGGTACCAGGCATGACCGTTAATGCAGATGCAGTCAAAAGATATTATGTCTGATATATCCCAACTATGGAACTTTCACACATGATTTTCTCATAATCGAGATGACGAAGGCCATCATTGCTCGTTTGTTCCAAATAGGTGTCACCCTCTAGTTAACCCTTTTGAGATGTATTTGTTTTCTTTGTTTTCCGTTTTTTAAACCTATGTACTTGCAACAAAAAAGGGGAAGAAAAGAAAAGAACCCAAACAACAAATCTTCTGAGCATTGAACTACGTCCGACCTGATTCCGAAAGGATACGTAGGCATCCTTACCATGGGTTCGGTCCCATCACAACAAAAATCCATATGCCCAATATCCCAAAACTGGGGCAGAATTGTTTTTTTTTTTACCGTTTTTCTGTAGAAACGGTTCCAAAAGTGGTAATTCAGTTCAAGGTTCTTTTCCCTTTTTTCCATGTTAAGAAATTCTAGTCGATCTTTGAGAATATTTGAAGTCACCATGCCATGGGCAACCTTCCACATGTCGTATTGTAGTAAAAAAAAAAGAGAAGAAACGAGAGAGTCTTATCGGTGAAAACCCGTATGGGTACTGTAAGGCGACAATGAGCAGAGAAATGAGAGAGTCTTATTGGTGAAAACCCAAATGCGCACCATAAGGCGACGATGAGTAGAGAAATGAGAGAGGTCAGTTAGCGAAAACCCGCAAAGGGTGCTAGTAGCCGAATGAGAGTCTTCGTACTCCGGCATGAGCACAACCAAGACAGTTTCAAGAGGAACCTTTGCGACGGTTTTTTAGAATTAGACAGCTCAGACGGATCAGGCATCCAGTCCAAAATGCATGTCATGATTCATTGAAGTCGGCACATACTTCTAGATAAGCCTCCCTGTTCTTTTCCCCGAAAGGGACGCCTTTTGTTTAAGCACAGTTCTTTTGCACCTTCAAGTATTATTATATTTTTACCCATAATTTTATTTGAGTCTCTTTCGGTCTAATCTTTCGTCAAAAGTGAAGCAACCAAATGGCTGCCAAACTGGCTATAGTTTCCCCGTAATATCAAGCACAATTTGGGGCATATACGGCATTGAAAAAGGCACGAACCCGTCTGTGATCTCATTTTACAAGACGAACAAAGTGTCTCAAAGAGACTGAAAAGGTTGCCTAAGCAAGACCTCTTCATGAGAAAAGTTGACAAGCACTGCAGACACAAACCGGTACCAGGTGCAAGACAACTGAGTTTGATTTTTAAAAGAAAATTGCATTGCCTCGGAGACAAAGGTAGCAATATCAAGGACGTATGGCTATGAAACAGTTGGGGGCAACATTGGAAATCCAAGGTCTCTAGAAAATGATATAGATCAGTCGAGCATCTCGGTACCATACTGACAGAATCAGTTCTTCAACTGTGGAGAGGCCGTGATAGAGTATCCGAGAACCTCGGTACCATACTGGTATAATCAGTTCTTCAGCTGCGGAGAGGCCGTGAAGTCAAAACCACAATAGGGCATCAAGGCCAAAAACCAACCACCACTTTGAAAACTCATAAATGTTTCTTTGTTTGAAGCAGGAACAAAGCAGTGCAAAGTGGCGATTCTTAAAGGACGAATGTCACCGAACGTAAGCTCCTTAAAATATCCATTTTTATTTTATTTTTGGCATGCATCACTACTATTCATACCTCCTAGTTTAGTAGCTTAACTTAGGTAGGACCAGTTCACCTCGGGGGATCCAGCTCATAGTTCCGGATAGAAGTACTCTTCGCTCAGGTTGTTTTACGTAGCTTAACCCAGATAGAACCATTTCACCTAGAGGGATCCAGCTCATGGTTCCGGGTAGAAGCACTCTTCGCTCAGGTCATTTTACATAGCTTAACCCAGGAAGAACCATTTTGCCTATAGGAATTCAACGCTTTATCAGTAACACAGGGTACCAACCTCTGGTTACATTCCCTTCCAGTAACACAGGGTGCTAACCCCTGGTTACATTTCTTCCAGCAATACAGGGTGCCAACCCCTGGTTACATTTCTTCCAGTAATACAGGGTGCCAGCCCCTGGTTACATTTCTTCTAGTAATACAGAGTGCCAGCCCCTGGTTACATTTCCTATCAGTAATAACGGGTGCCAACCCGTGGTTACATTTCTTCCAGTAATACAGGGTACCAACCCTTGGTTACATTCTTCTTCAGTGATATAGGGTACCAACCCCTGGTTACATTTCCTTCCAGTAATACAGGGTGCCAACCCCTGGCTACATTTATTCCAGTAATAAAGGGTGCCAACCCCTGGTTACATTTCTTCCAGTAATACAGGGTACCAACCCTTGGTTATATTCTTCTTCAGTGATACAGGGTACCAACCCCTGGTTACATTTCCACTCCAGTAATACAGGGTGTCAACCCCTGGTTACAGCCATTTCCGGTGATACAAGGCGCCAACCCCTGGTTACATCCATTTCATGGTAATACAGGGTACTAACCCCTTGTTACACTCCTTTCCAGTAATACAGGGTACCAACCCCTAGTTACATTCTTCTTCTGTGATACAGGGTGTCAACCCCTTGTTACATCCATTTCCAGTAATACAGGGCACCAACCCCTGGTTACATTCCTCTCCAGTAATACAAAGTGCGAACCGCTGGTTACGTTTTCTTTCCAGTAGTACAGGGTTCCAACCCCTGGTTACATTTCCTTTCAGTAATACTGGGTTCCAACCCCTGGTTGCCAATCCTCTTGGTAACGTAGGGGACACAATCCCTCGTTACAAAATTTTATCTCTTTTAGCTAGTTTATTCTACTGTTTCTGTGTGCCTTTCAATAAATTAGATAGTTTGTAGATTTCTCTGATATCTCACAAAATTTTCCTAGCTCAAACTGGGGTAGAAAAATTTTGTTCGTTTTGTTCGTCTTTGATGGCTTTTCAGGCCCCGCCGTAGAGCACAGGTGACGGTTAAAGCTTTCAGTTTCAGTGTCTCATCAGAATAAAGAAGTTCTTTCGATCACAAGATGGTTGGAGTTAGCATCGACAATGTGTCAGCAACCCAGCTTCTCAAGATTCATCTTCTAAAATTCTGATCCAGAAAGCAAGCAATTGAGATTGAGTCATAATCTTTTCTTCAAAGAGCATCAAGATCCAATCTATGGTCGACACAAGCGAGCAAGTCAAAAATCAAGATTTGACTCCATAAGGCACATAGATAGGAATTTTGTAACTCTTAGTTTGCAGACATATGTAGTTCTCTTCTCTTTTCCTTTAATGTAAGCAGCAAGTAACAGTAAAAGCAACAGCAACAACAACAACAACAACAGTTTTAAATCCAGTGTCCGGTAGTCCCAGCAACCAAATTTTTCCCAGAACTACATTGACCTGATTCCTTTATAGCCAAGGATATGTAGGCAACCTCGGAAGCAAGGTTCGGTCACCTTTTTCAAAATGCTTCATTGTAGTAATGTGTGAGCAAAAATTAGTCATGGATTCACTTTTCTTTTCACGAGAACTCTTCATGTTCTCGAGCAAAGAGGGGCAGCTGTGAATACCTAATTTTTGCATGCTTTTAATACTAGTATTTGGATGATTTTAATTGTTTGTGCATTTTTATTTGCATTCCTTTATTAAAAATACCAAAAATATTTTTTACCTTTTATTTGTATATTTTAGTTTTGTATCTATAAATTATATACACCAAAAAGATTTTTCTTTTACTTGTATTCTTCCTTTAGGACTAAATAAAATAATTAGGGGTTAAGAGTTTGGGCTATTGTATTTTTTAATTAAAATTGAGCCAAATTGGCCCAAAACCTGAGCCCAATTCATCCATACCCAATCCAATTGAGGGTTGGCCAAGCCTTGGTTCAAAACGGTGTAGTTTCATGACGAAACTACGTCGTTTCATCAAGTGAAACCAAGACTCAATCTGAGCCTTTCCTTATTCTTGATCCAATGGCTTAGATTTAATTTCACTTGGCATATAAAAGCCTTTTAAGATTAGATTTTTGGCCATTTTTCCTTAATATAAACCGTAAACTGTTCTCCCCACTCTCTCCTTCCTCTATGTTGCCGCTGCTCCATCCACTGTCACCACCGTGCGCCGCCGCCAGTGGTGCTCCAAACACCATCAAACCTACACTATCTCCTTCCTCTACTCACCCCCTTTCTAGATCCACAACCCAAATCTCTACAAAAATTTGACGGAACCAAACCCTAGTCGCCCCGCCGCGCGCCACCGCCAAAAACCCCTCAAAATTTCACTAGCTCCTCCTCTCTTCCCACTCTTTCCCATTCCATACCCCAAAATCCTCAAAAACCTCCCCCTCGTCTCATGCTATCACCACTGTCGCCACCTGCCGCCATGGACGCACCTCCACTCGCCCCTAAATGTCACCACATACTCCCATTTTCACTCTTTTGCCAAGCCTATAACTCACACCCTCCAAATCCCACCAATACTCAACCAATTCTACCCAAACCTGAAACTCCAACCTCCACCACGCTTCTTTCAGGCCAACCTAGAACTCGTAGCATGACTCTGTTGTTGGTGATATCGTGATTGACCTTCTACTCGCTGGAGTTTGCGATCACGATTTATCAATAAGAAAATCGTACTCGAAGTTCAGATTGCTGTCGAATTGGCACTCGGGAAGTTGAATTATGAAATTGGTAAAATATTAATCCACTTTTCTAGTTTTTCTTCATAATTATTTTTAGGTTAGGATTAAGTTTTGTCTTGTTTTTTTTTTTTTGTTACTTACAGTCTAGTCTCTAATTTCGTCGTTGTTTTGTTAATTGTTTTGTCGTTTAATACGTCTTTAGATGTCCTTAATGGTTGTTTCTATCTCCGCTTAACTGTTTTAGTTACTGATTTAATTAGTTAGTTTAACCAATAAGAAATCATGTTTTAGGTCATAATCGGATTCTCATACTTTTCTGGACCGATTGGTTTGTCGCTCAGTTAGTTTGTTTTAACCAATTACTTCGTTGGTAATATATTTTGCTTGTTTCAGTCGTTTGATATTGATGTCGCGTATTATTATTTGAGTTTAAAATCTGGTTTAATTGGCTAAGTTATGCTGAATTTTCTGCTTCTACACTGGTTTGAGTCAGTTGAAGTAGTTTGATATTATTTTATAAAGGGTAGAAGGTGAATAATGAGAATAGTGTACATGTTAGTTTACTTTTACTATTTGAATCATGCTAAGAGTACAACTACTCTCCTTGTTTATGAATTTAGTAAAAGGACTGTCCTTTCTCCTATTTGGACAGTCCTTGGACAGGTTTTTGGTGAGAAAAGTAAGTCTTTTGGACAGATTTTTGGTGAACCAAAATCTGTCCAAAGGTGCTTGCTTTTCCTATTTAAAGGGAAGTCCTCTCACTCATTTCAGGGACATCTTCACACACTCCATAACACTTACACACATCTTGACTCTAAAAAGAAAGACACATCTTTTACACTCTTATACATATGAAAGACTTTGAGCACAAAACAACAGAGAGTTTGAGGGGCTATTGAGTGAGTTTCTCTGAAACTAAAATACATAAATGAGCAAAGGTCTTTGAAGTTTAGTTTTTGAGTTTTCCTTACCTAAAAGTTTGTTGGGCTTCAAGATCTATTCGGGCCGGTTTATTGGTTCTTTTTTTGTTGCTTGCTGATGTCCCTTTTGCTGCTTTGTTGTTGTTATCGCTGCTGATTTTTAGTTCATCCATTGCTGACATTTTTCTGCTATCCAGGTAATTCCTTTAATGTACTGAAATCCTTGATCAAGAATGAATGCAAGTGCAGGAATTTGAGTTCTTCAGTGTATTTTAAGCCTTTGAAAACATTCTGTGTGGACTGCTTTAAATATCCCTCAAGCTTACTGGAATAAATATTCAAGTGTTCGAATTCATCAGAGTGTCGGCGTATGAATTCGTTTGCTTTCGTGTATCAATAATAGACATGTAGAAGGTCTTGTGATTATTTCCAGTAACTTTAGCTATGTTAGATTATGGAATTGAGGATTGCTTTGTCATTGAACTTTTGATGGCCTTTATGTTTAAATAAGCAGACTGTGTATGTAAAACCTTAAAAGATTCCATCTTTGCGTTAAGGTTTAATTTCTGTAGTTTCATTCACCACTGCTTGGATATGAACGTAGCCATAGAGTTATTGAATGTCGATTAGGTTCGTCATTGAGCTTTGTCCGATTCTCATTTGAAATATTTCTCTTGATACCTGGATTAGAAAACTTTGGTAATACTAAAGATTGCATAATTTTTTCAAGGTTATTGTTTAGAGTTTGTAAAGAGGTTTAGAGTTGGTGAAGGTTAGTTCTCCATGATTTACTATTTATTAGTATGTTAAGATCAGATGTATTGAGTTATGGAATTACCTTGTGTAAGTAATTGGCTTACTGTTAAGGGAGTTTAAAGAATTAAAATATTGAGCCTTAGACATAATCTTATAATATAATAGAATTGGTCTAGCAGCCCAATAACAAAGAAAGTGGTCCAACGTCATTTTAAACCCAACAAACAAAGCTGGTCCAAGTTTCTAATTACAAGTTTTTCAAATAGTTTTAAATTCATCATATTTTCTTTTAATAAATGTATAACTTAATTACCTATGTAATTTAATCACCTTAACAATTAATTTAAACGTTAAACAATTAGTAGGCGCGCTTTAACTCACGGAATCGCTTGCGTAGCGTGATGTTTAACATTCAATAAATTTTAATTCAATAATCTCATATCATTTCTACTAGCTTTAATTGATTCCTAATTTAATTAATCATTTTTGTTAAAATCGCGGATTCGCTTGCGTAGCGTGATAGTTAATTTTTAATTAATTCCTTTAAATATAATAACTTTTTTTTCAAAAGTAATAATGTACTAATAATCTTCGTCATAACTGTGGATTCGCTTGCGTAGCGCTATTATGATAAAATTAACAAATTTCGTCTCGATCATGCATTCACTTGTGTAGCGTGATTATGACAACATTATTTTGTCCAATATCATTTTTCTTGTTAAATCTACTAATCAAGAAGTAAAAGCGGATAGGTAAAACATGAAATCTTATAAATCACAGTTTGTTCAAAATTAATTCAAGCCAAGTTTTAAGTCAATAAAGCGACCGTGCAAGAACCACAGGACTCGGGGACTGCCTTACACCTCCTCCCCGGTCAACAGAATTCCTTATCCGAACTTTATTTTCGCGGATCAATAAAATAGAGTCAAACTTTCCTTTGACTAGGGATTCAAATAAAATGTGACTTGGAACACCGGAAAAAATAAATTCCAAGTGACGACTCTGTAAATAAAATAATTCCTACTCAAGTTTGTCACTTTAATTAAAAAACTTTTTAACCCACAACAATCCAATAACACACATATCTTTTGGGGGTTAGAAAAGGGGTGTGACACTACTAGCATTTAATTTTCAGTCATTACAGCACATTTAAAAAGGTGTTTTATTACTACTGGAGAAAATGAGAATTAATGAACATGCATACCTGAGGGCTAGGTCAACTATCATAAATAAATGACAAAGACTACAATTAAATTCTGGTACAATCAAGTAGAAGAAAATGAACGGAAGTAATGAATGATTCTCGTGAATTGATGAGTCTTTTAAGTGTTATTCAAATTTAATACTATTTATACATATACGTTTCTAGAAATTTGAGTATCCCAATAACTTCTTTGACAAACCCATGCCGCATGGCTGACGCTGCGGGAATCATTAAGGTTGCAATTATTTTACTTGCAGTTAATTGGCAAGTTATAAGTTAGAAAATATTTTTAAAAAAATTTCTATCAAAAGTTAACAATAAAATTAGCAAATCAAGGAAATGGTATGATGAAACTTTTAGTACTAAAATTAGTAATAGTGATGTACTATAAGTGTTACTCCTTCCGTTTCATAATATGTGTCGTGGTTACTAAAATAGTTATCTCAAATTATTTATTATTTTAGAAGTTCAAGACAAAATTGATTATATTTTTCCTTTCTTACCTTTAATTATCAATTGCATTCACATTTAGTAAAAATATGGATAATATCATTGATAAAGACGACACATAAATTGAGAAAACATTTAATAAAGGTAAAGTATTCAAAACTATTCTTTCTTAAGGAACGTGCACAAAAGAATCACCACACATATTATGAGATGAAGGGAGTTGTTGAGTAACACTATGAAGTTAAGAATTAAGATAGTTGTAAGAAAATGACTTTCGCTTTAATGGAAAATAAATATTTATACAAATTTACTCCGACTACTTTCTGAATTTCCTCGTCTTGCATGCCCATTTCTAAGCATAGAAACAAATATAAAATTTTGAGTAAGTAGAGTCGAGGACTACCATTTTACTTGACACAACATACACTTTTTTCTCAAAAATTTTATGACTATATGGGCGAAGCCAGAAAATTCTCTAAGAATATTTAAATTTAAAAGAAATTAAAAAAGATCTTGAAAAAACTATTCAATATATGTTATATATATTTAAAATTTAATATTTTATTTATATAATATAATTTTTAATAATATTTTGATAAAAGATAAAGGTGGCTTCGCCCCGACTATATGTAGATTTTGAATAGAATGCAGATAATCATCAATAACCATTCACCCTTGCTCGCAGTACCTGGATTTACTAATTGGTAAATACTACCACATAGAGTCGTGTGACTACACGTTGTTTCAGTAGTTCATTACTGTCACCAGGGGACATTCGATAAAATTGAAACGATATAGAAAAAAATACTGATATTGATACCTATGCAAGTATACAACACAAATCTAGAATTATTAGTCCAAGTAACTCATAATTGAACTCTCTTTCTGTTGGTTGTTACGTAGAAATTAAATGGTTACGTATATTATTTACTTTGTCTTCAAGAATAATTGTGAGGTTAATTTAAGTTAATACTGAAAATTAAGATAATCTATCCTTTTCCCCCCGATTCAATGTCTGATATCCGTATTGAGTCTCCACCTAATTTAAATTCGCGTAAGATTTATTATAAAGGGGAGGTCTTTTTCTGAAGTTTCTTCTAGATTACTGTCAAATAGGTTTTTCTGCCGCTTCATTGATTGATCGGCATACGAGGAGGATCGTACAATAATTTTAGTAATAAAAGTATAGTTTTTGCATTTCGTATTCTACCCGGTTATGAGTGTGAGGGGAGACACTCCCTACTAAGATTTTTTTTTGTTCTCAGGGTTCAAACCCCATACCATTGGTTAAGGTGAAAGAACTATTTATTTATCTGAAATGTTAGATCAGCAAACCTCAATGAAAAGGGGAAAAGGAGGATTATCTCCATGACATGACCAATTAAAGACATTGTCAAAGCAACTATTTGGAACATTGTGATGATATGATTTTTGATTTATACTAAATGGTAAAAATGACAAGTACTATAATCCAACAATAAGATGTCATTACTCCAAAGGAAATGATAGCAAATATGGATCATGAATACTGGTAGTAAAAGACACGTTCATGTGCCAACATTTAAAGACGTACATTCATGAATTAGTAAAAGGACCCTACCCCTTTTCTAATGTCCCAATCACATTAATAATCGTTGCACGACATTTTTAGATGTAATTATTACTCCCTCCGGTTCAAAATAAGTTACTTTATTAAATATTTTCACACATATTAAGAAATTCACTTTTTAGCATTAATTGACAATGAAATTAACCACATTAACCTTTACTATCTCACATAAATACTCCTAACACATATTCCAACATTATTTACTCCAAAGACAATATAGGAAAAAAATAATTAATTATTCTTAAAATCTGAAAAAATCACTTATTTTGGATCAGAAAAACAAATCAAAAAATTATTTATTTTGGGCCGGAGGAAGTTTAATTTGTATTGTTTTAAATGATGTCGATCTATTATATATACTTCTTCCTTTTAAAAAGAGTGTCTATTTAGTCATCTGTACACTTCTTAAAAAAATACTAACTCTTAAATAAAAATAGGTAATTTGACTAAACTATACCTAATTAAATATGTGTTGGGATTTGGTCACTTAACATTTAATAAGGGCAAATCTAAAAAAATTAGGTTAAGTCTTTCTTGATTTAATAAGTGGCCACTCTTTTCGAACGAAAAAAAAAAAGCTAAATGGCCACTCTTTCTGAACTAGAGGAAGTAATTGCGTATCATTTTCTTAAAAAGATATTATTGCACAAGTATATAAAGAAACTTTTGAAGTAGCGGTGGCGGGTGATACACCTTTGTAAGGGGTGTCTCTACCACGGCTCCTAAATAAAGTTTCGATAAATCAAATCAATAAGTACAAAATATTATCGCAATATTAATAAATGCGAACAATGAAGCAATATATATTTTGAAAGAAACTCAAGTTATATTGTTCATATTTTTAGCAAAGCAGTGAATACTTTTGCATGTTACCTTTTGAGTTTTTGGCCAATAATATCCACTATTTTTTAGGGTAGGTCTATTTTGGTCCTTCAAATACGACCCTGAACATATTTAGTCTCTTAAGTATGTTAAAATGGAGCACCTTTAGTCTCACTGACACAATGTGTTCAAAAACTAACAGTGTTAACCAACTCTGATTCATGAAGCAAATCTTCTGCTTTGAAGCAAAACGTTTCTTCTCCTTTTATTGGATAACGCAAATTATCACTTTAATTCCTCATTTTTAGATAATGTCTTCTAAAATTTTGACCTTGAAAATACTTCATTCTATGCCAGTTTTCAATCAGAAAATGGCTCTGTATAGTCGCTGTAAAAATAATAGCCAAAAAAATATATAAAACTTGTATATATTTTTTTGTGAGTGTGTGTGTGTGTGTGTGTGTGTGTGTGTGTGTGTGTGTGTGTATATATATATATATATATATGTGTGTGTGTGTGTGTGTGTGTGTGTGTGTGTGTGTGTGATTTTAAGGATATGTGATCTGATTCAATATTAATTGATAAATGGCGAATTAAATAAATGAATTGAACGGTTAAAATAAATCAAACCAATGTTGTAGCAATATATCGACCTCGATTCTGGATAGCCTCGAGATCAATAGTAAGAACAGCAGTGAGTAATAAGTAAATAAAGAGTTGCGAGTATAGTCATTTCAGTGAATGTAATGTGATTACAAATGAACAGGGTTCCTCTTTATATAGTAGAGGGATCCTAAATAAGGTACAACTCTAATGATGGGAACAAATCCCATGATTGATGTCAATAACCGTTAGCAGTTCAATTCCTCCCGAGATTTCCGCCGATATCTTTGGTTGATTACTAATATCTCACTATTATGTTACTCGGCGTCGGTCATGCTTGGTCTCGGTCCTCAGTGAGTGCTTCGATCTTCGTGTCTTCGAGCTCGAGCTCGGTCTATTATGAGCTTATTCTCAAGGCAATCCCTCGAGCCTATAAATTGGACATGCTTGATTTTAACCGTATACAGATAGTCCTTGCGTTTCTTAGAGTAAAACGATAAGAAACGATTTGAGTCTCGATTCTACGATACCTCGATCATGATATCATCCTCGTGACGTAAGCGACGGATGTGACCGAAACATCCCGTCGGCCCAGTTCCCCAAGCCATTAATGTCTGTCAGTTAGAGGTCGTCCACTAGCGCCACTGAACCGTCGCCATAAGCCTATAAATACCTCCTCCCTTATTGAATCAAAACTTTACTTCCAAAATCTTTTCTCAAATCTTCGCAAGCTTCCCTTCTTCAAGTTCATCTCCTTTTGTCAATTAATGTTTGCCATAACACCAATTTCTTCTCTTTTCTATAACTTCATATAATGATGGCTAAAATAAAAAAATGGTCCCACAGAAAGAAAAATCCTCTTCATCGTGGTCGGCCGGCGATAACGCGCGAGTGGAGCCTCGTATCGAAGAGTGCGTCCCTGGGACAGTCGAACTGACTTCCGACTTCAAGGTCGACAAACCCTCTCAGTTCCAGGACTATGTGAGCCCATGTCCCGGTACATCTCCTCGATATTTGAAGATGATCTCGAGCGGGTGAAAAAGAACTATAACTGGGAAAACAAAGAGGTGGTGGTTCCTTCCCCTGAGGAGGACATCACTACCCATGTGGAAGGGTATTTGAGTGTTTACACTTAGCCTTTCACATTGGGCCCTGCAGATCTGGTCATACTCGATTTCTTCCGTCATATCGGGTGACCCTTGGCCAAATATACCCCTCCTTCTAGCGTATCGTCAATTTGCTCAGGTTCTTTTCGAGCAAGGTCGAGGGGGTGACTTTCACCCTCGACCATCGGATTAGGTTATACATCCCTCGCCTCGAGCATTAATGAGGACAAGGACCGGAGATAGATGGGCCGATTCATCCGAATCAAGACATTCAACCTAATTCCCGCCGAGAAAATGCCCTTCCCCGAGGAATGGAACATGAAACGTAAGTATAACTCCATCGATGACACTTACTGCTTTTCTTCTTTTATTCCTTTCTAACTCAAGTTCTTTTTTCATGGTGCAGCTTCCCCTTGGTTCCCTGGTGCAATTACGGACCTCGCAGACTTGGATATTATTGAATTGTCCTCATGTAGCACATAATTGTTGCCTGGTTAAAAACCTTTTCCGACAAAACCCATTTGGGATAAAAACCGATCTAAGGGAAAAAGAGTGCAACGTGTACTTTAAAACCTGAGGTCTCGATGTCTTTGGTCGGACTCCTGCAAATTTGCAATGAGTTAGTTCCGAATATATATATAAAAGAAAGAAAAGAGAAAGTCATACCTTAACAATAGTATCGCTTGAGAAGTGATATGTTCTAGTTATTCGGCAGTGATTCGCCACCCATCGCTCCGAGTTTGTAAGATCCTTTCCCGACTATATCGAGGATTTGGTAGGGTCCTTCCCAATTAGGGTCGATCTTCCCTTCATTAGGATCTCAAGTGTTGATGGTGACTTTTCTTAGGACTAAGTCCCCGATTCTGAAGTGGCGAAGGTTGGTTCTCCTATTGTAGTACCTTTAGATTCATTATTTTTGTGCAGCCATTCGAACGAGTGCAGCTTCTTGTTTTTCATCTAACAACTCGAGGCTGCTATTCATGGCTTCGCGGTTCGATTCCTCTGTTGCATATCGAAACCTGGCATTGGGTTCTCCGACTTCGACCGGTATCAAGGCTTCGGAGCCATATACTAAGAAAAATAGAGTTTCTCCTGTACTGGACTTCGACATTGTCCGATATGCCCATAGGACCTCGGGTAATATTTTCCTCCATTTCTCTTTAGCTTCATTCAGCCTTTTCTTCAAGTTTTGGATCATAGTCTTGTTCGTTGATTCAACCTGTCCATTCCTACTAGGGTGATACGGTGTTGATAGTATCCTCTTTATTTTATGATCCTCGAGGAATTTCGTTACCTTGCTGTCGATCAACTGTTTTCCATTGTCACATACTATTTCTGCGAGTATCCCAAATCGACATGCAATGTGATCCCATATGAAATCTATCACTTCTTTCTCCATAACTTTCTCGAAAGCCTGTGCTTCAACCCATTTAGAGAAATAATCAGTCATGAACAAAATGAACTTAGCTTTACCTGGGGATGATGGCAGAGGTCCGACGATGTCCATCCCCCATTTCATGAATGGCCACAGGGATAGGACCGAGTGAAGTTGCTCTCCGGGCTGGTGAATCGTTGGTGCAAACCTTTGGCATTTATCACACCTTCGAACAAACTCCTTAGAGTCTTTCTCCACATATGGGGTGGCACTGAAAATATGGTTTTAACTTTCTTGAAGCACTTATTAAGGCAAGTGCAAATTTCTCTAAGTGTGGGTACCTAGTCTCTGCATCTCCTAAGGTTCGACTTACGTAATAAATAGGAAACTGTGTACCTTGCTCTTCTCGAACTAGGACACCACTTACCGCGATTTCGGACACAGCCAGGTACAAGTAGAGTTTTTCATCTACCTTCGGTGTATGAAGCAAAGGTGGGATCGATAAGTATCGTTTCAATTCTTCCAATGCATGTTGGCATTCCGCGGTCCAGGCGAAATCATTTTTCTTTTTGAGTAAGGAGAAAAACTTGTGGCTCCGATCTGATGACCTCGAGAAGAATCGACCCAAGGCACTTATCCATCCAGTTAACCTTTGTACGACTTTTACATTATCTACGACGGGGATGTCCTCGATAGCCTTGATCTTATCGAGGTTGATTTCGATTCCCCGATTTGATACCATGAGGCCGAGGAATTTTCCTGAACCGACCCCGAAATCACATTTCTCGGGGTTAAGCTTCATGTTGTACTTCCTTAAGATTTTGAATGTTTCCTACAAATGAGTTAAATGGTCCTCTGCGCGCAGGGTCTTAACTAGCATGTCGTCAATGTAATATTCCATTGATTTACCTACTTGTTCTTCAAACATTTTGTTAACTAGGCATTGATATGTAGCTCCTGCATTTTTTAGCCCGAAGGGCATTACATTATAGCAATAAATTCCATACTAGGTGATAAAAGAAGCTTTTTCTTGGTCTTCCGGGTCCATTTAGATTTGATTGTACTCAGAATAGGCATCGAGAAAAGTAAGGATCTCGTGGACGGTTGTGGCATCGATCATGCGATCAATATTAGGCAGTGGAAAAGAATCTTTCGGGCATGCTTTGTTCAAGTCCTTATAGTCTACACACATCCTGAGTTTGTTCCCCTTTTTAGGGACTACAACTACATTAGCTAACCATTGAGGATATTTTACTTCCCGAATGGACACTATTTTGAGAAGTTTGGTTACCCCGTCCTTTATGAAGGCGTGCTTTACCTCAGACTGGGGCCTTCTCTTTTGCTTCACCGGTCTGAACTTGGGATCCAGACTTAGCCGATGTGTTGTTATTTCCAGTGGGATCCCTGTCATGTCTAAATGGGACCATGCAAAACAATCCATACTATCAATAAAAAATAGAATGAATTTTTTTCCTGAGTTCGGGGATTAACCCCGTTCCCAGGTATACCTTTCTCTCAGGCAAGTAATCGATCAATATCACCTGTTCCAGCTCCTCAGCCATTGATTTGATGGCATCTGAGTCTTCGGGAACAACGAAGGTCCGAGGAGTTAGAAAATCCTCCTCTTCTTCTTCATCTACTACCTGTTTCTCCGATTCGGTCGAGGCTGGGAGCGGTGATTGCTATTTGGCCGTCTGTTTGCCTTTGGTGCTCGATTTTTCTAAGGTCGATAGTGCCGAGATCGGTGTCACTTCCTCGATCGCAAACATTTCCTTTGCGGCATGTTGTTCCCCGTATACCTTTTTACACCATCCAACTTCATCATTTGGTGGAGGGTCGACAGTACTGCCCTCATGTTGTGGATCCAAGGCCTTCCGAGCGCATTATACCTCATGTCGCCTTCAATGACATGAAACTTAGTATCTTGGATGGTTTCGGCCACGTTTACCGGTAGGATAAGCTCCCCCTTGGTTGTTTCACTGGCCATATTGAAGAAGTTTATGACTCGAGATGCAGGCACAATTTGGTCCTGCAGGCCGAGCTGCTCCACGACCCTCAATCTGATGATGTTTGCCGAGCTACCTGGATCCACTAAAACAAGTTTAACTTGAACTTTATGTAACAAGATAGAAATTACCAGAGCATTGTTGTGTGTCTGAGAAATGCCTTCCGCTTCTTCGTCATTGAATGATAAAGTGCCTTCGGGCACATAGTCTCGAGTCCTTTTTTCTATGGTGATAGACACCTTAGTGCGTTTGAATATAGGTCCTTGTGGGACGTCAACCCCGCCAATGATCATATGAATGACATGTTGAGGTTCTTCTTGTTCATTCTTTCTGTTGGCGTCTCTTTCTCTAAAGTGATTTTTAGCTCGATCACTGAGGAACTCTCGAAGATGGCCTTCATTAAATAGTCGAGCTACCTACTCCCTTAGCTTCCTGTAATTTTTGGTCCTATGACCATGTGTGTCATGATACTTACACATTAAGTTTGGGTTCCTTTGAGAAGGATTAGTCTGTATAGGTCTGAGCCACCTAGTATCTTTGATCCTTTCGATAGCCGATACAATCCCTGATGTATCGATGCTGAAATTGTACTCCGATAGCCATGGTGCTTCTGTGGGATATGCATATTTGTCGAAGCCAGTTTTACTCATGAGTCCCCGAGAATTTTTCCCTCGATCACTTCTTCGGTCGTTCCGGGCGGATTTGCGTCCCATACCGTTATTCCTTTGATCTGTAATATATGGCTGGTACCGATCTTTATTCGTCCTTGGCTCTCTATCTACGTCCCTCTGGTTTTTACCTGTCGACCGATTTGGATGTACTGAACCGGAAGGGGCTCCCAACGGGTCGTCTTCGACCCTGATCTTCGATTGATATCGGTTGTGAACATCTGACCAAGTTACAGTCGGATATTAGATCAAATTTTATTTCAACTGACGTGATGTTATCGAACTCCGTTCATTCAACCCTTTGGTGAAAGCCTGAACAGAACTGGTGGCAACTCCATGCGTTCCATTTGGAATCGAGACACGAACTCTCTTAGAATCTCGTTATCCCTCAGTCTCACTTTGAAGAGGTCTGATTTCCTTGTTGCAACCTTTTTGGCCCTGGCGTGTGCTTTCACGAAAGAATCCACCAACATGGCGAATGAATCGATGGAATTTGGTGGCAAGTTGTGATACCAAATCATTGCTCCCTTCAACAGGGTCTCTCCGAATTTTTTCAGCAACACAGACTCGATTTCGTCATCCTCCAAATCATTACCCTTAATGGCGCACGTGTAAGAGGTAACGTGCTCATTGGGATCAGTGGTCCCGTTGTATTTGGATATGTCAGGCATACGAACTTCTTCGGAATGGGATTTAGAGCCGCACTCGGAGGGAACGGTTTTTGCACAAACTTCTTCGAATCTATTCCTTTCAAGATCGGTGGTTCCCCCGGTAATCTGATCAGCTCGAGAGTTGTAAGTCTCCATCTTTTTATCATTGGTCTCGATTTTCTTTTCTCCTAATTAAATTCTCTTATTGAGTTCCTCGAGCATCCTCATTATAGCAGGATTGGTTGCGGAGGTGTTATCACCCGATCTTTCCAGCACTGGCTCGGAACGGCAAGTCGTCTCCTGCTCGACCCTATTTGGAGCTCTGTGCTGATTTTGTAACTGAGCAATGGCGGTTTGTTGATCTTGAAGCATTTTGAATATTACTTGGAGATTGACGCCTTCGTCTCCTCTGCCCTGTGTATCTCGACCGTCAGTTCGACCTTCTCTGAGTACACTTCCCTCGAGATCCGCGCCTAAGTCCGCATTCAGAGCAACATGTGAACTGAAGTCGACCGGGTTGACGGGCGGTGCTCCACCAAGATCAACCTGTGGCACTTCGATTCCTGGAGCAATCACATTCTTGTTTTCCCCGTGAAGTCTGAGGCCATTGTAGTAGTGCATAGATGTATTTTGTGAGTTTGACATGATTTGACCTGAAAAAATTCTTGACAAGAACAAGTGTAAAATAGTGTGTTTTGCCAGAATTAGCACTGAACAACCACTATTATCCTTAGCCCCACGGTGAAGTCCAAATTATTTACCTCGAAATTCGGGTAATAATTAAATTTGTATTTTGTTTTTAGGGATACGTAATCTGATTCAGTACCAATTGATAAATGACGAATTAAATAAATGAATTGAACAGTTAAAATAAATCAAACCAGTGTTGTAGAAATATATCGACCTCGATTCTGGATAGCCTCGAGATCAAGTAGTAAGAACAGCATTGAGTAATAAATAAATAGAGAGCAGCGAATATATTAATTTCAGTGAATGTAATGTGATTACAAATGAACAGGGTTCCTCTTTATACAATAGAGGAATCCTAAATAAGGTACAAGTCTAATGATAGGGACAAATCCCACGATAGATGTCAATAACCATTAGCAGTTCAATTCCTCCCGAGATTTCCGCCGAGATCTTTGGTTGATTATTAATATCCCGCTATCCCGTTACTCGGTGTCGGTCATGTTTGGTCTCGGTCCTCAGCGAGTGCTTCGATCTTCGTGTCTTCGAGCTCGAGCTCGGTCTATTATGAGCTTATTCTCAAGGCAACCCCTCGAGCCTATAAAATCGGACATGCTCGATTTTAACCATATATATATGCATTTTGTATGTTAATATACAGAAATTATACAAATTTGAAATACCTTTTTCGCTACCAGATGTAAATAGTTTCTGGCACGGGCTGAAAGTGATAAAATAACCTGGTTATTCGTTTGCTTCAATAATATGCGTACAACTGATCGTGGCAACTCTATCTTTTTCAAATTTTAACTTTTCTTTTTGGAAAAATCAACCAAAATTTTTAAATGTATATATACATACAAAAAAAATATATATTATATTTTGGCTATTATTTTACAGCGGCTATACAATATCATTTTCTCATTGAAAACTGGCACAAAAGGGGATATTTTCAAGGTCAAAATTTGAGAAGATATTATCTAAAAATGAGAAATTAAAGTAATAATTTGCTTTATCCAATAAAAGGAGAGGAAACGTTTTGCTTTAGAGCAGAAGATTTATTTTATGAATCAGAGTTGGGTAACACTATTAGTTTTTGAACACATTGTGTCAGTGAGACTAAAGGTGCTCCACTTTAGCATACTTAAGGGACTAAATATGCTCAGGGCTATATTTAAGAGACTAAAATAGACCTACCATCAAAGATAAGGAATAATATTGACCAAAAACTCGTTACCTTTTTTTTTAATTACATTAAGAGATGGAAAGGGAAAATGGATAGGAGAAAGCCGGAAAAGGAAACAGGATACTATGTGGGCGTTTGGACACGATATAAAATTCTAAAAAAAGTATTAAAAAATGTTTCAAGTAAAATAGTATTTGAAAATTAGAGTTGTGTTTAGATATAAGTATAATCTTGGATTGTTTTTGAATTTTTGTGAGTGACTTAAGTGAAAATTTTGAAAGATAACTTTTTGAAGTTCTTCAAAATTTTAAAAATTTCAAAATTCATCTTAAATAAAAAATAAAAATTTTAGGGCCAAAGATTATGAAAAAAAAGTGATAAATTTTTTATGTCCAAACAGACCTATATTTATCTTAATTATAGAGAGCGGTAGTTTATCAAGTGAGCTAAGTAGCAAGTAGCAACCCCGAATATATTTGTATCTGTTGTGGGAGAGTTGGATCGGTACTCCATCCATAGATCATAGTATCCTTTTTTATAAATCTATGATGCTGATACTTGTACTAATTTTTGTGCAAACAGAGAAAAAAGGTAAGGACATACGGTGTCTCACACTTTAAAGCTTTGGATTTCGTCCTCATTCAGTACTGTTGATTGATACATTTCATTGCTCATGATTATGTTATTAATATATTGGGACCCTTCTCCTTTGGCAATTCATGTACACCACACGCACGAATGGCTTCTTTCATTTTAACCATTAATATTTTTGTACTTGCTTTTCCTTCTCTAAAGGATATTTTTATTTTCTTGCTAATCGAAATTGGATTCGCTTTGAGTCATGTAAATTCTCTAAAGGGTAAAACGCCTTCACTCAAAGATTTTTCATTAAAAAATCTTTAACTCAAGACATATAATTCCAAACATCCTATTACATGCTCATAATAATGAAACTTATTTTGTTATTTGCTACCTTATACTATAATTATTTCTACTTCTTCAGTCGTTCTGGCCGATGGTCTATCAGAAATATCCTTTCTGTCCTTTCAAGGGTAGGAGTAAGGCTGCGTACATCTTACCCTCCTCAAACCCCACGTGTGGAAAACTACTGGATTTTTGTTGTTATTGTTGTTGTTGTTGTTGTTGTTGTTATTAGGGATGTTCATAAAAACCCGAAAAATCGAACCAAACCGAAAACCGAACCAAACCGGCCAAAAAAACCTATACTTTTTAGGTTTGGATTGGTTTGGTTTTAAATTTTAAAAACCGATCAAATTTTATTTGTGTTACACTTCATATTTTCGTACATGAAAGTACGCCATAAATAAACTAAGGAAAGCTCGGGAATGAAATTATCTTGAGGTTATACGCATTTATGCTATTTATAACGAGCAATAAGTAAGTGACATGAGGATAAAGGATAAACGAATCGAAGAAAATGAATTTCGTCGAAGTTTGGCATTTTTGGATAAAATAGAGTCTGAGCTAAAATACCTGGTATTTATGAACTAGTACCATACAAGGTACACATGACCATAATAGTAAGATATATAATGTGTGTTAAAGTGAGTAATATTTTAAATAATTTGAGATAATTCTTAATTATACAAATAATTAATTAATTATCAGATAACGAAACATTGTCTAATTAATTAGTGAGTAAAAATTTAAAATCCTCCCACCCCTATGTGGCAGTAAGCCACTTTCTTATCAAATGACTCTTATACATTTGAGATTAGGTGGCACCATAATAGGCCAGTTACAATACACTTCAAATTCTAAGCCACCTAATATGTTTCTTATAAGATACTTCAAATCTAAGGCTTTTAACACAACACTTAAGACTTTCACTACAACACAAATAGACGTGAACCTTTGCACCTTAACCAATGTGATTTCTTATTAATTTCCTACAAAAAGTACTACAACCGGACACGATTTCTTCACTTCTAACGATACACCGTGATTTCTTCAACCAATAAGAGTTCTTAGCACAGTAGCAATATGGGATTTTGTGATTTTAAGGGAGTATGGTACAATCTTTTCCAAGAATATCATATCGATTTTTACCTACTTAAGGTATGTTAAGACTATCCCTTCTTTCTTTTGGCATGATCTATACGACACAAGCGAAACGAGCAAATGCACAACTTTCATAAATTACTCTATTCGTAGAAATGCTAAAAATGTATATATTCTTATTTTCTCATGTGTCATATTATTCTATCATCTGTTCATGGGTCTCAAAAATACATAAGTTGGTAAAGTTATTTCATGATATTAATCAGCGACATAATGGTCTTATGACGTGCCGAGGGATTTTATTAAGGTATTTCATATGCATTTCATGCATTTCTATATGCACATTGATCCATGACCAGATGACATTATATACGTGATATATATATATGTATGTATATGTATATGAGATATGGAAAAGGTTATGGCGTTATATACGCAACACCACCTGATCAGCCGATATACGTTGATGATTTTGCCCACATTGGCCGAGATGATATGATGGGATGCCCTTAGAGGCTTAATTATGTTATGAACACATGTACCTACGCACAACATGACATTCATATGCATATGCATGACACTATGAGTATTTCATGACTTACAGAGTTATTCAGACTTACATGTCGAGTCTTTTACTCCATGTTTATCTCATGTCTATTAGTTATTGATTTTCATTCCTTACATATTCGGTACATTATTTGTACTGACGTCCATTTTGCCTGGGGACGTTGCGTTTCATGCTCACAGGTCCCGATAGACAGGTCGAGAGCCCTCCAAGTAGGCTATCAGCTTAGTGGAAGATGTTGGTACGCTCCATTTGCTTCGGAGTTTCTTGTTTGGTTAGTATGATTTAGACGTGTATTGTTTGGTATGGCGGGACTCTATCCCGATCTTTATGAAAATTATGTATTCTTAGAGGCTTGTAGACAGATGTCATGTACGTAAAAGATTGTATGGCCTTGTTGGCCTATGTTCAGTATACGAGTGGTTATTTTGGTCTTATAGGCCTGTATGTCTTATGTATAAGTTGGTATCACATATTTTATTATACTTATCTCACAGCAGCCTTCCGTCTCAGTTATCTAAGATAGTATGACATGAAAAGATATGTTATGCTGGCACTCGACTGAGTAAGGTACCGGGTGCCCATGGCAGCCCATCGGTTTGGGTCATGACAAAAGTGGTATCAGAGCAGTTCCATCCTAGGGAGTCTACAAGCCGTGTATAGTAGAGTCTTGTTTATGGGTATGTCGTGCACCACACTTATAAGCAGGAGGCTACAGGGCATTTAGGACTATCACTCTTTCTAGATCATGTGGTAGAGATCAATTGTAAGAACTCAATTTCCTAACTATAACTTATTCATAATACGACGATGCCTACATCCATAAACGGTTGGTAAGAGATATATCTATGGAAGAGTTGAGTCAGAGGAACTCAATTTTTGCATCATGTTTATGATGGATAAATATGACGTATTCAGCAGATCATGTGTATACTAAGACGTGTAAGTTTATTGATAAGGATTCCTAAGAAAGAATGTTTATCCACTCTTAGGGTAAAAAGTAATAAGAGAATCATAAGGTAGACACAAGTTTCAGCAAGTAAAAGAAGCAATATAAAGAAGGGTACGAGGTACCCAGTTAATGAAGATTAACAGTATTTAGAATTCAAGCACAGAAATATAAGCATTTTGAGATACCTTCAATTGTAACATAGGTATGTACATTTGGTCACACCTATTTCAATTATGCTCCATGGGAGCTAATAGAAATAGTTAAGAGAAGGAGGAATATCAGGAACTGGCTGGGGTTAGAGTAACCAAAATGATGGTTAGATTGTTTACATTAGTTAACATTTCCGACGGATATTGTAAATGTGCTAACAAAATCTCCTTGTGAGACACCCAGATGGTACACTCAAAAATAGTACATCTAGATATGAGTACTATAAAGATAGGCACTGAAAGCCTTGAAAGGGTAAATATTACCTTAGTATGGATCCCGTCTCTAGTAATAAAGAATATTAGGCAACCAAAAGAGCTAATAGATGGAGCAAGGGGAGCTAAAAGCAAAAGAATATCATGTTGAAATTTTCAAAATAAAGTGATAGACAGAAATGTTAGCAGAAAATGAGAAAAGAGTTAATGAAACATTATGAGTAAGATATGATGCATGTATAACAACGGTAAATGACGGTATTATAGGATATATAGTCAAGTTGAAGAAAAGACGAGAGGATCCAGGCCTTGACACAACAAAGGGTATAGGACATAAATGTCATATCCTCATTTCGAGAAATAAGTCCGCGACTACCAGAAGAGAGAGTTAATCCCCAGAATAATAGAAATCAATATGGGATGGTGAACAAGATAAACCAAACATGAATTTGGGACCAAGTGATTGATAATAGTCGACGTCATGAGAATTTCAGATTTTTTCTGGCGATAATAGAATGAACAACAGAAGAAGATTTATGAGAAATTCAGAGAATGTTCATTCAGGAAGATGCTCCCTTAAAGCAAGCAATGTGAGCAAAGTTAAGCTTAAGGAAATGTAGGTGCTAGTTACACTAGGTGTTTCCCTCGTGAGTGAGGAAATTTGTTATCTTTGGTACAAAAGGATTATCGCAAGGCGAGTGAGGGTCATCGATAATGTGAAAAGACGTCAAAGATGAAGAGGTAAAACATTTATACGTAGATCATCGTAGCACTAAATGTTAGTACTCCTCTAAAAGGGGGGAATATAGAGTGATGTGGCATTAAGTCAGAATTAAGGGGTTCTAGTAGTTATAGAATGGTAAAGGAAGAATGTGAGAAAAAAAATGAAAAAAAGGACGAAATTGCACTTATTCAAAGCCTACAGATTTGCTACGATTCTAGAACATTACGCAAACACGACGTCAAGGAAAGGAAGTAAGGGTCCCGGCCCAAGATGTTATTGATAGATAAGGAGTCAGTACGAGACGTAAGTTAAGACAAAGGAAATAACCCAAGAAATATCACGCAGAATATTGATATGAGAATGGGCCAACGTCAGTAATTGATTCAGGAAGAGCCTAGTTATGGCTAAACAGGAGGTTGCAGACGAGTTAACAGATCGTGCAAGATAAACATAGTAGAACCCAATATGGTGAATTCAGTCTTGCAGATATAACATCGTGATCCTTGAGAAATATTCAGATAGGAGTTGGGGTAGTTAAAGGTACCATATGAGTGTTATTGAAATAACAGAGAAAGCCACTAGGAAGACAATCAAAATATCAAGTTCAGAAGCAACCCTACAAGCGCAAGGGCGTGGAGATAACTAACTAAGGATAATTATAGGCGAGAAAGGACATCGAAAAAAAATTGTCAAGTATTCGGTGTAATTAGCTTGCAGCTTGACCTAAGGAGGAAATGGTCTTTTAACAAAAGTCTCACAACAACATTGTGTGCACTTCATAAGAAAATGGCACCTAATGTGGATAATGAATGGGAAGTAAAATCAGAAGTGATATTCAAAATCATATGAGTTATCAGGAATTCCAATATGCATAGGCACCAAGATAGCTAAGTATGCACGCAAAAAGGGAGCAGAAAGACCAGGAAAAATAATTGCTGACGTTTGAAGAAAGATGAGATGGAACAAAAAGAATTATTCGATTCATGATCGAGAGTTAGTTACGTAATAAACGCAATTAAGAGTTTGGAATTTTATACATGCAGCATATACAGTCGTAGGAGATTCCGGTATAAGTTAAAAGAAATAATTGAGCCCAGGTCATAGACGAAGGATTGAATTATAAAGGATTGTATCATGGATATTCCTCATCGCCCGTGAAAGGCTAAACGTAATAATTAATACCATGAACCGTAAATCAAAAGGTAGCTTAAGCCTACATAAAGGCTGACCAGAAGAAGGAGGAAACTGAAGAGTTACATCAACGAAGTAAATCAGGAATCTGATTTTGGACCCAGAAAATTATAGAAATCGTGATTGAGAACTTTACAGGATCATTCTTAATATCAGAGATACCAGAGGTATAGTACAACAACCATATTCTATAACGGCCCTACGATAAAGCCGATTAGAAAAATATCAGCCTCATAAGAAGTCAGTACGAAGCTCCCACCGGATTGTGTATGCACCATAGGTGCAAGTATTAAAATAGAGCTTCAAGTTATGGACGTGAATTATACCTATGTGGAAGGGAGTTCATGAAAGAGATAGAAGATACAATGCGAGATTTTAAGGTAAGTAAGGTAAAGGTGATCAACGTACAAGATACTCAACGGCAGAAAATCGTGAATAGTCCATGCTTCGTATAGAAGGCTAGAAACATTGGATTCAATATCTAGGAATGATAGCAGCGTTAGTAGTACCATACCTTCTAGCCTATAGTTTCTAAGTGCTGAGAGATCTAGTTAAGAGAATAAAGAAGAGTTAGAGACGATGTGATGTCTCGCTTGATGTTCCAGAATAACACAAGAAAATCTATGGTGCAAGCAAGTTGAAGGAAGGTTGCGAATAGTATAAATAAATATGTATAGGTCGCAAGCTAAAGTATAGTAAAGCGACAAACTTTATGACAGGAGTAAGAATGAGAAAGGGCGAGTGAGAAGGTGACGAGAATGGATAAGTCCTTGGGATTAAACCATGAAAACAAGAGAGCTAATGGTTTCTCTAAATTATAGAAAGTTCGGTATAAACTGAATGAACTCAAAGGAGTCTAAGACTAATAATAGGGAATTATGCCCTGGTAGTGGAATGAGGGTATGGTTATGATAGATAAAGGATGACGTTTGGGCCTTCGACTGAATAATGATTTGAAGCGGATTTCATGGATTGTATGGAATTTTAAGGTGAATCACATTGGGTTGCCATAAAATACGATTATTGAAGTACAGTATCACCCCTAAGTGGATCAGGAAAATCACTTCAAGTATTCCTCGATGCAGCATAAGCCCTAGTGGAAATGTATTACATAAGAAGCTTCAAGTAATCAATGGAAGATTGTAAATCAATATTGAGGTGAATCGACAATGGATGGATAAAAGCTACAAAGTACGAGATGAGATTAGACCATCATTTTTAAGATGAACAGTAATGAAGAAGCGTTAAAAGACTTAGCTTTATGCATATAGGATAAGCAATAAGAGTAACCTGGAGTTTGGTCGCAGACCTCAGTAACAATAAATCGAAGTAAGAGTTACGGTATAGTATGGCCTACTTATATGTAGTAAAGATAATGACGCCCAGAGGGACATCTTGACATAATCTTGTATATGTTCACAAAGTGAGGCCTGGAGATTGGCTAAGAGATGGAGAAAAGAGGAGAGAAGAGTCGCATGGGCGCACATATAAAGTTAGAGTCGTACAAGATGCATGATAGAAGATAGCAATAGTTACGAGATTAGAAAGATTCTGACTACAACTCGTGGGTGTGAGAAAGAGGCTTAAAATGAGGGAATGCCCTGACCTTTGTATTTATTCAAAGAACAATTGTCTAAATGGAAAGGAGAATAAAAAGGTATTCGCAAGAGCTATGGGTTATGAGAATGATAAGTGCATCAGTCAACATTCGAGGACGAATGTTCCAAAAAGGGGGAATGATGCTAAACCTCATGTTTTCATACGTGAAAGTACGCCATAAATAAATTAAGGGAAGCTCGGGAATGGAATTATATTGAGGCTACACGCATTTATGCTATTTATAACTAGCGATAAGTAAGTGACGTGGAGGATAAAGGATAAACGAATCGAAGAAAATAAATTTCGTCAAAATTTGGCATTTTGGGATAAAATACGGCCCGAGCTAAAATACTTGATATTTATGGACTAGTACCATACAAGGTACCACATGGCCATGATAGTAAGGTGTGTTAAAAGTAAGTAGTATTTTAAATAATTTGAGATAATTCTTAATTATGCGAATAATTGGTTAATTATCGGATAACGGGACATTACCTAATTAATTAGTGGATAAAGATTTAAAATACCCCACCCCTACGTGGCAGCAAGTTACTTTCTAATCAAATGACTCTTATTCATTTGAGATAAGGTGGCACCATAATAGACTAGTTACAATACACTTCAAATTCTATGCCACCTAATATGTTACTTATAAGATACTTCAAATCTAAGGCTTTCAACACAACACTTAAGACTTTCACTACAACACAAACAGACGTGAACCTTTGCACCTTAGCCAACGTGATTTCTTATTAATTTCCTAGAAATTCCTACAAAAAGCACTACAACCAGACATGATTTCTTCACTTCTAACGCTACAACGTGATTTCTTAAACCAATACGATATCGTAGCACAGTAGTAACGTGAGATTTTATGATTCTAGGGGAGTACGGTGTAATTATTTCCAAGAATATCATAAGGACTTTTACCTACTCCAGGTATGTTAAGGCTATCCCTTCTTTATTTTGGCATGATCTATACGACACAAGTGAAACGAACAAATGCACAACTTCCTTAAATTACTCTATTCTTAGAAAGGCTAGAGATGTATATATTATTATTTTCCCACGTGTCGTATTATTCATCTGTTCATGGGTCTCAAAAATACGTAAGTTGGTAAAGTTTATTTCATGAAATTAATCAGAGTCATAATGGTCTTATGACATACCGAGGGATTTTATTAATGTATTTCATATGCATTTCATGCATTTATATATGCACATTGACCCATGACCAGATGGCGTTATATACGTGATATATATATATGGGATATGAAAAAGGTTATGGCATTATATACGCACCACCACCTGATCAGCTGGTATACGTTGATGATTTTGCCCACAGTGGCCGAGATGATATGATGGGATGCCCTCAGAGGCTTAATGATATTATGAACACATGTACCTACGCACGACATGACATTCATATGCATATGCATGACACTATGAGTATTTCATGATTTACAGAGTTATTCAGACTTACCTGTCGAGTCTTTTACTCCATATTTTTCTCATGTCTATTAGTTACTGATTTTCATTCCTTACATATTCGGTACATTATTTGTACTGACGTCCCTTTTACCTGGGGATGCTGTCTTTCATACCCGCAGGTCCCGATAAACAGGTCGAGAGCCCGCCAAGTAGGCTATCAGCTCAGCGGAAGATGTTGGTGTGCTCCATGTGCTTCGGAGTTGCTTCTTTGGTTAGTATGATTTAGACGTGTATTGTTTGGTATGGGGGGACTCTGTCCCGGCCTTTATGAAAATTATGTATTCTTAGAGGCTTGTAGACAGATTTCATGCACGTAAAAGATTGTATGGCCTTGTCGGCCTATGTTCAGTATACGAGTGGTTATTGTGGTCTTATAGGCCCGTTTGTCTTATGTATAAGTTCTTATCACATATTGTATTCTACTTATCTCACGTTATCCTTCCGTCTCAGTTATCTAAGATAGTATGACATGAAAAGATATGTTATACTGGTACTCGATTGAGTAAGGTACCCGGTGCCCTTCGCGGCTTATCGGTTTGGGTCGTGACAATTTGTGTCACGACCCAAATTTCCCTCCGTTGGGTATTGTGATGGCACCTAGTCTTAAGGACTAGGTAAGCCTAATATTCAGGAATAACAACAATAATAAATAGAATCTAATATCTTTCTGAAATAAATAATTCTTTACACATTTTATATTCCCAAATCCCAGAAGTACAAGTCATAAGATTTTAAGAATTTACACTAAAACTCCTAAAAATACCACTGTTCAGAAATAAGTGCAACAGTGCAAACAAAAAAATATAAGATGGTGACTCCGAAACCGTGAACGCCGAAGCGGTTTTACCTTGAGTCTGCACAACAGCAACCGCGCTACTATCAATCATTCGGCCGGCTATGCGAAAACCTGGAATCTGCACAAAAATGTGTAAAAGAGTAGTATGAGCACACCACAGCAGTGCCCAGTAAGTATCAAGACTAACCTCGGTGAAGTAGTGACGAGGACTAGTCAAGACACCCACTGGTCTAATAAAACTGAACAAGTATCAATATAGAAATCAGGAAAATAATGATATACATAAATGCTACACAATATAGCTAACAAGACAGTGAATTCGATAAAGAAGGAAAACAATAAGTATCAGCGGAAACCATGAAGTAACACAAAGACTGAATAGTTCACAGACAAATCCGGCATGTAAATATACAACACGAGCATGTAATGACTCAACAACTTCATCCATTTCTACATCAAATTCATAGTTATCTCCACGAGGTTCCGAGCCTCGGAGAAATCATCATTTACGGGTCCCAATATCCGAACCCTAACACTTGGCAACTTGCACCCTCATTCGAGTACTAACTGCACGGACGACTCACGTGCCAATTGGGTCATTCCCACCCATACGGTAAGCACAACAAGAGTATCTATATTTGACAACAACAAGGAGTCCTGAATCCATTAATAGTACTTAACTACGTGTATGCTTGTGCAGGTGTCCTAACCTGATTTCAACAACCAATAGACATAAGGAAAACAAAGGGGCAACACGTACATTTTCATCTCATAAATTTCCACACGAATGAACTCACACGGTAAGTTTTCCAGTACACAATATCAACAACAAGGAATGCCCCCAGGCCAACACAAATATCACAACAACCCCTGACATAGCCCAGCTTGTCACGCCACGTGTGCAATAGTACAGTATATGCCCGCCTTGATTCGCCACACGTGCATAAACATATTCCCACCTTGTCACGCCACATGCGCAACACTAAATCTCGTATCCCGTCTTATCACGCCGCATGTGCAATTATCAATAGTAACACGAAACAACAGAAACCTCGTGCAAATCCCCATATCAACAACCGCACGGCAGAAACCTCGTGCATCACCACAACAAGTACAACAACAACAACGGCAACAGTTCAAGATACAATTAATACATCAACTCAAGAGCCTTCGACCACAAGATAGGGGAAACTAGTTCACGGGAAATAAACATAATAAGGAGAGCTAGGCATATTACGAATCACTGAACAAGGAAGGGAAATAACATGTAACAGTCGCACCTAATTACACGGGTGAACACAAGAAATTAGCACAAATTCGATAACTACATATAAGGCAAGTCACGAAGGTAAAGAATATCTAAACTTCCTTTAAGGTTGAGCAGTTACGAGAATATTCAACAATTTCCACTTAAGGACAAGCAACAGAGAATAATCATAACTTTATTTAAGACCAAAACAATTATAGGTTGAGATGAAATTAATTACAAATTCGAGATACACAGTTAAGAAGATATAGCATGACAGTAAGGGAATAAAACCTTCAGATAAGTCAATTAGGAGTCAAGTAGGCAATAGGAGTAAATCCTAAATAAGAACTTCCACATTTAAGCAAAAAAAGATGGCACTAGAAATTAGGAAATTCAATCATGCTAAGGACAATTCATACTCGGCGAATATAAGGATCTAAAATTCCTAAAGGGTCAACTTTTCACAAATAAGTCCGAGCATGCGCTCGTCACCTCGTGTACACAGACTACAATCAACATAGAAGATCAAATCCTAAGGGGTAATTCCCCCACACAAGGTTAGGCAAGATACTTACCTCAACCGCTCAAAACAAACTTGAAATCACGTTCTTGCCACGGGTATCCGACTCCCAATGGCCCAAATCTACTCAAATCAATAGCATCGTGTAAATAAAACTACAAGCAACTAGTTTAACAAATAAATTTGAAGCTAAGACGCAAAATTAGGAAAATTGCCCAAAAAGTTCCCCGGGCCCACGTCTCGGAATCGGGTAAAAATTATATTTTTCGGACACCCATTCACTCACGAGTCTAAACATATGAAAATCTCTCAAATTGGAGGTCAAAAACCCAATGAAAACTCAATAATTTGGTCTATGAAGTTTATCCTATTTTCTACCAAAATTTTTCGAAATTAAAGGTTGGATTTAAGATTGGAAACATGTAAATTGGTCTATAATGGATAGAAATTACTTACCCAAATTACCCAGGTGCAAAAGCCTCCAAAAAGCGTCTCTCCCGAGCTCCCCAATTTGAAAATGGTGAAAATAACATAAACCCTCGGTTATGCCCCTTTTCAGCCCAGCAATTTCGCACCTGCGACCCTGGCACCGCACCTGAAAAACTATCATCACAGGTGCGAAAACCCACTAAAAAGTATAGGGTCGCACCTGCGGTCAAATGGTCGCACCTGCGGTCAAATGGCCGCACCTGCGGAAAACTAACTGCACCTGCGAGGATTGGGGGTTTGGGCTAAGTTCCGCACCTGTGAACTCCTCGCTGCACTTGCGTGTCCGCACCTGCGGAAGGTCCATCGCAGGTGCGAGACACCAGAACCAGCAATGGTTCAGATGTCTCTCAAGTGCTATTAACACCCGATGAGCATCCTAAACGTACCCGAGGCCCCCCGGGACCCCATCCAACCACACACACAATTCATATAACCTAACACANCGGACTTGGGACCTCGGAATTCGATTCCGGGCATACGCCCAAGTCCCATATTTTCCTACGGACCCTCGGGGACCGTCAAATCACGGGTCCGGGTCCGTTTACCAAAAACGTTGACTGAAGCCAACTTTATTCAAATTTCCAATACAAATTTTTTTTTTTTATCAATTTTCACACAAGGCTTCCCGGCTACATGCCTGGGCTGCGCATGCAAATAGAGGTGAGATAGAAGGAGGTTTTCACAACCTCGAAACACAGAATTAGATAGAATATACAGGATGACCCTTTTGGGTCATCACAATTTGGTTTTGGTTTTGGTTTTAATCAAAAAAATAACCGGAAAAAATAAATAAACCAAACCGACTATAAAAATAGCTATTTAAATTTATTATTACACCTATATATATGTATATTTTTATATAAAGTTTCTAAAATTTTATGGTACATGTTAGTCATTTGTATTTTTAGTCTAGTTTTTTGCTATTATAATAATCTAATTATTTGCCTTTATATTCTAGTTTGATTGGTAATTTTTTTTGCTAAGTACAAGAATTTATTTTATGTTAAAAATAATTAATTTTTAATTGAGCACTTAAATTATTCATCACTATTTGATTCAATTATCACCAATATATCTTGGTAAATGATATATTTCTCAAAGAACAATTGATTTGATAGTGTTACGCTGAAAATATAGTCACCGGAATATGCGTTTGGTAGTGTATGTCTCATATTTAAGAAAAAAATTGATAAATAACTGGAAGAAAAAAATCGACAAAAATCGAATCGATAAAAAATTGACTTAATTGGTTTGATTTGGTTCCAATATTTGAAAAATTAACTTACTTGATTTGATTTCTTTTTTAGAGAAAAATTGATCCAAACCGAACCATGGACACCCTAATTATTGTTGCTACCTTATACTACAACTTAAGAAGGCAGTGGAGAATTTTGTGAGAGAAAGACAATTGAACCGTCCAATTATAAAGATCATAGGTAAAGAAGTGTATACTATTACATTATAATAATTTGATAAAAATAAATATAAAATAATCCTACAAAAATTGATAAATGTGAAGGCAACACCATCTAACTTTTTAGTACTACTGCCACTCAAAGACTGCAACTACTAGTAATTAAAGAAGAAATTTTTTCCATGTCTTTAAAGTAAAGTGTCTTGGAACAAAGTGGGGAAGGAGTACAAGACAATTAAAGTTCAGACAAATAAATTTAATTTTTCAAGACGAGAACTATCACTGTTCACTTGCACTATAGCGATCGAATCCATGGGATTTAAGTCTATCACCCAGGATCATTTGATTTGAAAACAAGTTATGTTGGGATTAGTTATGATATAATTAGTTATATTAAAATTAATTATTTTTATATTTTTATTAATGATTTAGTATGTTGTTTTAATTCTGAAATTATCAATTTTACCGCATAATTTTAAGAACTTATCATGGGATTACTATTCCACCTCTGACCGTTATAAATTATTCCAAAATTATTTTTAATCTTCTAATAACTTATTTCAGTATTATTTTTGCTTCTCCATCGTACCGAAGGATCTCTAAGTGCATATCACAATTAATTTTATGATGTACCTGATATCTCTCCAATACAAGTTGAGTAAATTTGTCTATCAAAATTGTCCAACTAACAAAAATTGACCTAATATTTTGAACTTGAGACAAGACTTGATACTTTACTCAAAGCCCACATATACAAATAGTAAACTTTTCATACGTAATGATTTGGAATTGCTGACTTTAAGACGTCTCTAGAGTAATTATTAAATCCAAAAGAAATATCTTTGTGGTCTCTCCTTGTCGTATTCTTAGCTACAGTGAGTTGGGTTCGGAATCAAAATATAATTCTTTTAAACTCAAATAACAAAAATATGTGGAAAAAAAAATATAGTGACCATTTTATATATATAACGTCTTTTTAAAAAACGCTATATGTAAATTAGTTTAAGCGGGAAATTATAGTGCATTTTTAAAACGTTCTTATATATAGCGTCTTAACAAAAGACATTATACATATAAATATACATCGTCTCCTTCCCTTCCCCCAAAACAGAATTGCCCCCACCCCACCCCCACCCCCCTTAAAAAAAATTAAAAA
>MDKI01138593.1:0-48316 GCA_005239505.1 Nicotiana paniculata | reverse complement strand
AGAAAGAGATGAACAGTAAAACAGGATTCATGACTGGACAAAGTCCAGACTAAAAAAAAAAAAATAAAAAAAATCAGAGAAATAATTCATAAGATTTACATCCATAGAATATAGTTGGATAATATTATTAAAACAAAAGAGATAAGATACTAAATATATGAAAAGAACTTGGTACGCGAGAAATATAGGTATTACTTTTACAAACATTAAAGAAGAATTAAAAATACTTAGTAACGAAAAGAAATATAGCTGGCTTATTAGACTTAGAACATTTGTAGAACAATACGAGGAATATTATCAAGTAGATAATATATTAAATAGACTTCATTGGGAAATAACAGCTGTAGCAAGCGATATAAGAGAAAGCAAGAGAATAATAGAAATATAAAGTAAGCAAGTGGAGATTGAGCTTGGCCTGGAGGACCCAATTTTCAGAAATCATTATAGTTTAGTGGCTATTAACTTTCTATAGCTATCATATACATATTTACTTCCTATAGCTAATATTTGTTGCTACCCGACTGTATTCGTTGTATTCGCGCGATTGTATTCATGAATACATTCGCGGAATTCACCTAATAAATAAGGAGTCCACCTGTTTAATTACGGAAAGAGCAATCAACTTAGCGTGTATCACTCCTAAAGGATCTCAATAAAATTAATTCAAACACGCCTCATTAAACTTTATGGTGTAGATCGTTCTTTTTAATTACCCGACTGTATTTGATGTATTCGAGCTTCCGTATTCATAAATAGAGTCGTGTAATTCGCCTAATTAGGGAGTAAAACTGTGTAATAACGGACATAGCAATCAATTAGCGTCTATCACTCCTAAACGATCTCAACCCAATCAATTCATACACGTTTCATTATTATTCCATAATTAAAAGATTTTTTCGGACATTTAACAAAAAAACATAGCATTACATTCAGTGTCAATGCTCTGATTTTGATTCCTACCTTCCATTTTTGTTTATTCTGTTAAAGATTTTGCATTTCGATACTTGAATTGATGTATAAATTGATTATATGTATTTGCATATATATGTATATCCTTTGGCAACATACTGCTGCATTTAACTACTATATCATAATGTGGATACAGGAGATGCATATATACAGTAAGTATATGTATAACATCAATACATACAATATGTATATGGATGTTGTTAAATACAACTAGGTGGTTATAGTACATCCAGTGTATTCAAAATATGTTGTTACTGATAAAATACAACATATGAATACATCATTTTTCAAGAATTTTTAAAATACAGTGAAGATAAAATACAAGCTTGAATCATGAAAAAATTGATAACATACTATCACTGTATGTGTTTGTTACATACAACCTGAACACACTGGCTGTACACAAAACATTTTTAGAAAGTTCAATACCAATTTATAGAATAAATAAGGCAGGTGAAATTGTAACGATCCGACCGGTTGTTTCGAGAGTTGTAGCTATGTTTCCCCTTTTCTGCTCATTTTTGTGCTTTACTGATGTATTATGACCTATCCGGTTAGTTGGATCGGGTACGGAGATAATTCAGAGTGAATTGAGATACTTAGTCTCTTAATTGAAAGCTTAAGTTGGAAAAGTCAACCGGATGTTGACTTATGTGTAAACGACCTTAGATTTGAATTTTGATGGTTCCGTTAGCTCCATTGGATGATTCTGAACTTAGGAGCGTGTCAAGATTGTGATTTGGAGGTCCGTAGTAGAATTAGACTTGAAATGTAGAAGATTGGAATTTGGAAAGTTTGACCGGGTGTGTACTTTTTGATATCGAGGTCGGATTGAATTTTCGAAAGTTGGAGTAGGTTCGTGGGGTCATTTATTACTTGTGTGCAAAATTTGAGGTCAACCGGACGTGGTTTGATATGTTTCGGCATCGTTTATAGGATTTGGAAGTTTCAAAGTTCATTAGGCTTGAATCCGTGTGTAATTCGTATTTTTGATATTGTTTGAGGTGATTTGATGGTCCAACTAAGTTCGTATTAGGTTATAAGACTTGTAGGTATGTTTGGTTGAGGTCCCAGGGGCCTCTGAGTGATTTCGGTTGGTTAACGGACTTAGATTTTGATTTGAGGAACTGTTGAAGTTTGGACTCAGCTGGTGTAATCGCACCTGCAGAAGTCTCATCGCAGGTGCGAGCTCGTAGAAGCGAGTCTTCCATAGCAGGAGCATATCTTGGATGGCTTGGGCAGGGCGCAGGTGTGAGGGTTAACCGCATATGCGAGCGAGGCTCCGCAAATGCGGAGTTGAGGTAGAGAACTGTTTTCGCAGAAGCGAACATATGGCCGCAGAAGCGCCTCCGCAGGTGCGGGACCTGGAGCTCTGATGTGGAATTGGGAACTTAAGTGGCTTCCACATAAGAAAAGAATTTACCGCAAAAGCAGTTCCGTAGGTGCGGAAACATGGCCGCAGGTGTGAAAAGCCTAGGCAAAACATATAAAAAGCAAGGGCTCGCGATTTTGGCTTCATTTCAACATTTTGAGCTCGGATTTTAGGGATTTTTGGAGTGCTTTTCAAGGAGAATTCTTGAGGTAAAATCCTTGTGTCCATTTTTCTTCAATGATCACGTTTCCCCACTGATTTTACACCTAGTTGGTGAGTTTTTGAGGTGAAATTTTGGGGTTTAAGGCTAGGGATTTGGAGAGTTAATTTTAGGGATTTGAATGGCGATTTGATGTCATATTTAAACAAATTTGGTATCGTTAGACTCTGAGTGAATGGGCTTTCGAGTTTCGTGACTTTTTTTAAATTTCGAGACGTGGTCCCAGGGGCCGGGTTTGAGCCAATTTTGGATTTTGGCTTATAATTTCGTATTTTTCTTGTGGAATTGATTTCTTTAGCCCGTATTGATTGTATTGTACTTCTTGTGGATAGATTGGGACATTTGGAGGCCGATTCAGGCAAAGGCATACTGAAGTAGAGTTTTGCTCGGATTGAGATAAGTAACAGTTTTAAATCTGATCCTAAGGGTATGAAACCCCAAATTTTGTGTTATCTGATTGTTCTGGAGGTGAGCGCATGTTAGGTGACGGGCGTGTGGGTGTGCACTGTGGGAATTATGATTTTGTCCATTCCGTGAAACTGAAAAGTTGAAAAACTTGTTGTTAGCTATATGCTCTTCATGTGTTATAGAAATTGAATGTGAATCACGTTAGAGACCATGTTTAGGCTATATGTAGGTACTATTGGGACCCACATAGTGTTATATGTCGAATACCTGCTAACTGCTATTTGTACTTAGTCTTAGTTTTATTCATATATCATATCTTAGTCTCTATTATTCTTGTTGATACATCATATTATTGCTGTTTTGGTTGATTTTCCTGATTTCTGAGAGCCCGAGAGACTAGAGAGATTGATGACTGAGTGAGGCCGAGGGCCTGATTGTGAGGATATTTATGGGATCGGGCTACACGCTGCAACATATTTCATTGATTTATGCCATGATTGACTTGATATAGCTCTTGGGCCGAAGAATCCCTTCCGCACTCTATACAGACCCCTAGTGAGCGCAAGTACCTACTGAGTGCGAATGCTGAGTGCCGAGTGCCGAGTGCTGAGTGACTGTGAGGAATGAGTGCCTGTGAGGAATGAGTGATTGTGAGGTTGGTGTTCATGGGAGGACTGAGTGATTGTTGCCCTGAGAGGCTGTATATGATTTCATTATTGTTGCACATAGTTGCCATATGTCACTGTTTTGGAAAACTTCTGAAACATACTTTTATCTGGTTTTTACTTGAACTTGGCACGAATAAACTAATTTGACTTAATTTTCCAGATTTGAAAGCATGTCTACTTTCGTTTTGAGACTACTGAAAATGAATTATAACTGTGTAGCTTGCCACTATCTTTCAGTTTCTTATTTATTATTGTTACTTACGGAGTTGGTTGTACTCACGCTACACCCTGTACTTTATGTGCAGATCTAGGAGTTTTTGGAAGCGGAGAGTGTTGATATTTCACGTATATAACCGTTAGATATATCGAGGTAGATGCATGGCGTTCGCAATCCTTGTTTCTCCTTCCTTATCCTTTCTTTCGTTGTATTTCGATAAAAACTATTACAGACATTTTATTTCTAGACTGGTTATGTATAGATGCTCATGGGCTCAGTGACACCCTGATTTTGGGAGCTATTTTTCGCACTTGTGTTTTGGGTTATACCCATTTTTATGAAAACCTTGCCTATTTAAAATGTCTTGATTTACTTTTCTGTTAAATATTGGAAGTATTTTGGAAATGTCAGCTTTCCTAGTACCATCGATAGACGCCATCACGACAGGTTAGGATTTGGGTCGTGACAAATTGGTATCAGAGCCTAGGTTACATAGGTCTCACGAGTCATGAGCAGGTTTAGTATAATCTTGTGGATCGGAGACGTCTATACTTATCTTCGAGAGGCTGCCGAACCTCTAGGAAACTTCACAGTCTTGAATTCTTGTCGAGTGAATTTTGTTGGTTCTGGTAACTAAATTTCTGTTGTTTTATTCTCTCAGAGATGGTGAGGACACGTACCACTGGGCAGGATGGACAACCACCAGTACCACCAGTCAGGGCTGCGAGAGGCTGAGGTCGCGGTAGGGGAAGAGATGCAACTCGTACAACACCTACATATCCACTAGTTGCCCCATTTCATGAGTAGGTTCTAGTTGTGGATGAGCCTGTGGGACCAACTCAGGCACCACCCGTCCATTGTGATTCTAAGACTTCAGGAGGACTTAGCTCAGATTCTGACCATGTGCACTAGTCTTACTCAGGCGGTCTTCAATTCGACCGTAGCAGCCAGTTCTCAGGCTGGGGAAGGTACTCCGACTCCCGCCGCCCGCACACCAGAGCAGGTGATGCAGGGACTCCAGACACGGGGAGGTGAGGGGGCACTACCTGCCCAGTCGATTCCAGTTGCTCAGGCCCATGTGGTTTCTGTTATGTCTAATGATGAGCAACTGAGATTTGAGAGGTTTGGGAGACTCTAGCCTCCCTATTTCAGTGGTACAAAGGTGGGGGATGCCCAGGGTTTCTTGGACAAGTGTTAGAGGATTCTCCATACAGAAGGTATTCTGGAGACCAGTGGGGTCCCGTTAACTATTTTTAAGTTCTTTGGGGCTGCCTTCAGTTGGTGGGAGGCTTATTAAAGGCGTAGGCTGGTTGGCGCAGTACCACTTACGTGGCAGGAGTTCTCCGTTCTCTTCCTGGAAAAGTTCGTGCTTCAGTCTTGCAGAGAGGAGCTGCACATGCAGTTTGAACAACTTCGTCAGGGTGATATGTCCATGACGGAGTACGAAATGAGATTTTCTGAGTTGGCCCGTCATGCAGTCTGGTTGGTTCCCACTGATAGGGAGAGGATCAGGAGGTTCATTGATGGCCTCACATTTCAGTTGTGGTTGCTTATGTAACACCCCGTACATTCGAACTAGGTGTGGATATGTTAAATGGGTATTAATTTGATATTTTAGACATATGAAGTCCTAGCGGGATGAGTATGGGTGATAATAGTTGTTTCAGAGTCAAGATGGAGAGTGAGGTGCATAAGATTCGACAAAATCGACTAAGTTTACAAAAAGTCCATCTTCCAGAAAAATTTAATGAAAATGTGTAAGGAATTTGGGAAAACTCAAAAGATGAAATTTGTAATTCTTTGAAATATCTTTCCAACGATATATTGTGGAGCGAAAAACATCTCTTTGCATAATATTATGTGCGTTTTACAGAGCAGTGTGCAATATGCGTGCCCGGACGGTCACGTGCGCGGCTGCGCACTTGAGGTAGTGCTACTGCCATTTTTCACGGTCAGGTGCGTGGTCAGGCATTCAGGTGCGCGGGGGCGCACTTGGGGGGGGGGGGGGTCATTTTAAAGCCCTACTTTGTCCCCCACACCCCCAAAACACAAAAACTTGCTCTAGAAAGGGGAGCTCTCAAGAACCTAACTCCTCAAAGGTCCCTCCACCATCCAAGATAAGTTCTAATGGTGATTCTTAGTTGATTTCAATTCCCCAACACCTTATTAACATGGGTAAACCCTCCAAATCATTAGATATTCGATTGGGGCATCATTGTTGAGAAAACAAACCCTAGAACTTGAATTCAAGAGGATTGAACTTCAAAAAGGTAATGTCTTCATCCTTTAATTGATTTTAGCATTGGATTAATGATTATAGACTCTAGTTCATGAGATATGAGTTGATGGGTTTTATAGAAAAGCGTGAACGGTTATAGGTTTGAGTTGTTGATTGTTGATTATTGGTTAAGGGTGTTGTATTTCCTTATGGGTATGAAGAATGATGTTGATTATAACCATTTGAGACTTTAAAATTTATCTTGGAGCAAGAGAATGAGTTATTGGGTGTAGAAAAATCATTAATAAGGACTATGAATCGTTATGCCACCAAGTGTTTGATAAAATTCCTAAGTGACCAAAACGTGAGTATTGTTGCTAATTTGGAATCCCTTTGTCTTGTATTAATATAGATTAAAGTTGAAAGGGTTGGCGAATGTTATATTATGATGAAAAGAAGGAATTTAAGGTATGTGAGGCTAACTCTCTATGTTTGGTAATGCTAATGATTCTCCCTACACTATGTTTTTTTACCACGTTATTAATTGCGTTAGAAATATAGTTAAGCCTAGTTCCTTGAATAGTGCAGTACTTCTATTCTCTAGCTTTGTAACTCGTTCATGACTTCCATTATGAACATTATGAAATCAGTGCGTAATCAATATAGACTTAGGTTTGATGCCCATGAGTCTCAGTCTAGATTACTCATCATGTAATAAACAGTTGAAGTTTCAGTTTTTATAATCAATTCATGAATACATGTCTCAGCCTAGTTCTATTCAGCATTCGAGTATCATGTAACTCAATATGATTCAGTATTTCAGTATCATGTATTGCAGTATGATTCTCAGTTCCTGATTTTAAATCCCTAAATGTTGAACCCCTGTATTTGGGCCTGAGGCCGTAGTTAATGTTTTATGCATCTTTGGGCCTGAGGCCACAGTTTATGCTTTATGCATCTTTGGGCATGAGGCTGTAGTTATGTATACGTATACTTCGGCCTGAGGCTGCAGTTTGTGCACATAGGCGTTTAAGGTTAAGCAATGTTGCTACATATATGTTTTAGACTTATATTATTGTTTCTGCACTTGATTTACATCATTTAGAATTTTAGTATATCAGCATGTGTTAGTTTATCTTCCGCATTCAATATGTTATGATATCACATGTTAATTCAGCTAGCCAGTTGGTTCGCTCGGTCTCATGTACTCAGGCACCGAGTGCCATGTTACGTCCAGGCCCAAGTTCGGGACGTGACAACTTATGACTAGAGAGAGGGTGTCTGGTGCTACTTTTGATGAGGTTGTCAATATTTCTCGTCAGATAGAAATGGTCCGTAACTAGGAGCAGGTTGAGAGGGAGGCCAAGAGGCCTCGTGGACAGGGTGGATTCAACGGTGTTCCTTCTGGGGGTCAGTTCTACCACGACATGGGTCGTCCTTATAGGCATGCTCAAACGGCTTGCCCAATTCACCGTGGTGCATCATTTGGCCATGGTTCACACAATTTTCAGCAGGGTCACACATCTCTCAGTGCCCTTCCAACTCATAGTTTGTCATGTGCTCCATCGGGTCAAGGCTCGTGTATACTAGGTCCTTCTACCAGTTATCCCTGTGCTCCGGGCTCCCTTCAGTTCCCATCACCACCACCAGGGAGTTGTTTTGAGTGCGGGGAGTTTGGGCATGGGTGGAGGAAGTGTCCTCGTCGTCAGGGAGGTCCAGTGCAATAGAGGAGTCAGGTTGTGTCTTCTGCACCAGTTGCTACACCACCCGCTCAGCCAGCTCGGGGTGGGTCCCAGTCAGCTAGAGGTTGCCCTAAAGAGGGAGGCCGATCAGGTGGCAGTCAAGTCCGATTCTATGCTCTTCCCACCAGACCAGATGCCATTGCTTCAGATGCAGTGATCAAAAATATTGTCTCAATTTCCCACATGGATGCCTCTGTTTTATTTGGACCTGGTTCCACTTATTCATATGTGCCATCTTATTTTTCTCATTATCTGGATATGCCCCGTGAGTCTCTAGTTTCATCTATTCATGTATCTACACCGGTAGGCAATACTATCATTGTGGATCGTGTATATCAGCTGTGTCTAGTGACTATTGAGCGATTGGAGACTAGAGTTGATATCTGGTTGCTTATTATGGTTGATTTCGATGTGATCTTACGTATGGACTAGTTGTCTCCATGTCATGCTGTTTTGGATTGTCACGCTAAGACCGTGACATTGGCGATGTCGGGGTTGCCACGAATTGAGTGGTGAGGTTCTCTGGACTATGTTCCCAATAGAGTTATTTCATACTTGAAGGCCCAACGGATGGTTGAGAAGGATTGTCTATCTTATTTGGCCTTTGTGAGGGATGTTAGTGCAGAGACCCCTACTATTGATTCTGTTCCGGTGGTGCGAGATTTTCCGGATGTGATTCCTGCAGACTTGCCAGGCATGCCACCTGATAGGGATATTGACTTTGGTATTTACTTGGTGCCTGACACTCAACCCATTTCTATTCCTCCGTACCATATGGCACCAGCTAATTTGAAAGAGTTGAAGGAGCAGTTTCAGGAACTCCTTGATAAGGGTTTTATTGGGCCTAGTGTTTCACCTTAGGGTGCACCTGTTCTATTTGTGAAGAAGAAGGATGGTACTATGAGAATGTGCATTGATTATAGGCACTTGAAAAAAGTCACAATCAAGAAGAAGTATCCTTGGCCGCATATTTGATGATCTATTTGACCAACTTTAGGGAGCGAGGGTGTTCTCTAAGATTGATTTGAGGTCTGGGTATCACCAGTTGAAAATTCGGGACTTGGATATTCGTAAGACAGATTTCAGGACCCGCTATGGTCATTATGAGTTCCTTGTGATGTCTTTTGGGTTGACCAATGCCCCGACAACGTTCATGCATCTGATGAAAAGTGTATTTCAGCCTTATCTCGACTTGTTTGTAATTGTATTCATTGATGATATCCTGGTGTACTCTCGTACCCAGGAAGAGCATGCCCATCATTTGAGGATTGTGTTACAGTGGTTGAGGGAGAGAAGCTTTATGCAAAGTTCTTCAGTGTGAGTTTTGGCTCAGTTCAGTGGTGTTCTTGGGGCACGTGGTGTCCAGTGAGGGTATTCAAGTGGATTTGATGAAGATAGAGGCGGTTCAGAGTTGTCCTAGACCGTCCTCAGCTATGGAGATTCAGAGCTTTCTTGTCTTTGCTGGTTATTACCGTCGCTTCGTGCATGGTTTTTAATCTATTGCATCGCCCTTGACCAAATTAACCCAAAAGGGTGCTCCTTTCAGGTGGTCGGATGAGTGCGAGGAGAGCTTTCAGAAGCTCAAGACTGCTTTGACCACAACTCCAATTCTAGTTCTACCATAAGCTCTTGGTTCTTATACAGTTTATTGTGATGCTTCTTGGATTGGTATTGGGTGTATTTTGATACAGAGGGTAGAGTGATTGCGTATTGTTCGTGCTAGTTGAAGCCCCATGAGAAGAACTACGCCGTTCATGATTTGGAGTTGGTTTCCATTGTACATGCATTGAAGATTTGGAGACACTATCTCTATGGTGTGTCTTGTGAGGTATTTACAGATCATCGGAGCCTCCAACACTTGTTCAAACAGAAGGATCTCAATTTGAGGCAGTGGAGATGGTTGTAGCTGCTAAAGGACTATGACATCACTATTCTATATCATCCAGGGAAGGGCAATGTGGTGGCCGATGCCTTAAGTAGGAATGCGGTGAGTATGGGTAGTCTTGCTTTCGTTCCCGTTGGAGAGAGAACTCTTGCAGTTGATGTTCAGGCTTTGGGAAACCGGTTCGTGAGATTGGAAATTTCGGAGCCCAATCGGGTTCTCACTTGTGTGGTTTCTCGTGTCACGACCCAAACTGCAGGATCATGACTAGCACCCGGGCCATACTTGCCGAGCACCAACGTACATTTTATCTGACCTTCTTTATTATCTTTAAGTGCCGACGAGATCAATATAAATGGTAGATATGGATCATGAAAAATAAACAATGAAAGATAATGGCATGAACCTACATCACATAGAATGACAATATTACTAAGAAACTACATATAAGGTACGAGCTACAACACTGCCATGAAAGACTATACAACAAAATTTAGCCAACAAGGCATACCAACTATACATGAGTCAACACCTGTCTATGAGACTCTAAAGGACCTTAAGTGATACAACATTGCCGGAACAGGGCCCCGACATACTCATAATATTTAATAACAAAAATACATACCAAGACCACGGCAAGTCCGGAGAAAGGATCATGCCAATAACCGCTGAACTAGGAAGCCTACTCTGTTGGGGGAGCCGCGTCTACCTGTCTACCAGGACCTGCAACACGACATGCAGCGTCCACAAATAAAAAGCACGTCAGTATGAATGAAGTACTGAGTACGTGAAGCAGGAAAGCATAAGTAAGAACAGAAATGTAAACAGAGATATAGTATATACAACCTCTAACATCTGGGTACCTTTGAGGGATACTGACATGAAATTCATGATACATACATGTATATATACATAAACTTTTAAAACATACGCCCCCACTGGGAAACATCATCACCATATCGTACCCGACCGTAATAGGCTCGCGCCATGTGGAGCTTGGTAAAACCTAACTGATCAGTGGTTGCACAATAGGTGCCATACCCGACCGACTATAGTGTGACTCGATAGAGTAAAACATATATATATATATATATATATATATATATATATATATATATATATATATATATAATGCATGTAGGACTCATTGGAATCATGGTCTGAACCTTTCGAAGTGACGTAAGGTCGATATTCTCCGTACACATTATTTGGACTAACTCTTCATCAAGAATCTTATGAGAATCAGGAAGTATCAACAACATTGATAACATAAGAATAAGAGAAGCAACCTCAACATCAATTGTTCCATGAGAAGGGACACAATGTAAGTACTGCTAGCTTCTAAGAGTAGACTATCTTTGGAAGCTCGTCCATTGCATTATGTATAATCAGAGTTGTGCAAAAGAAGGAAAGAGATAGCCTCACATACTTTGTATATATACTGCCCAACCTCAAGCTATGCAAATTTCACGACTCCTTAATCTACAATAAGAGAAACGACACTATCCTTATCGTTTAAGCGTCGTAACTATTATGTATCGACCATAACATATTTTATGATGAAACGGACAACACCTCCCCAATATATATGACTTCACACAAGTCAAAAAAATCACCAAACAGCCCAAAAAACATCAATAAGAATCATATTGAGCCTCCCAAAATAGTCCACACAACTTAATCACTTCATACATAAGACGACCACCGTAGTAGTGTCAAGCGACCCGGAAATGTTACAACGAACGACCAGACCACCACCCTACATCTATATGGTGTTTCTACACACCCTTCCTCCTCCAAAAATCCACAAAACAGTAGTAAAACACGCAGCCCAACAGCAACACAAAAAAGTCCACAAAACAGTCCGCTACAATTGAATAACTTGAACTCACGACTTCCGATCACCATCCCGTGCGTTCTTACAAGTATAGAACGAATTTCCATGAATTTACAGAAGAAAAAAATGGATGAAAGAGAGCAGTAAACTTACCTTATTTGTTTGATAACTCAGCCCTTGTTTTGTTTCTTCAAACTCTAGGTTTTACCCCCAATTAGAACTTGAAAGAGAGAGAAAATCAATTAGGGTTTGTGGTTAATTTTTGGGAGGAAGCTTGCAGGGGTTTAGGTCTGGTTATTTGTGATATACAATGAGTATTATATTGAAGGAGATAATACTTTAAATGGGATCTTTGGCCTCCCCAAAATTGCCTATTTTTGGGCCCTCATTTAACAAAGTAGGTGACACATACTTGTCACCTAGCAGCCTGTGCAGTCTCGCAACAATGCCTATATCTCTCTACTCCTATGTCGTATTGATAGACGGTTTAATGAGTTGGAAACTAGATTCATAGATATTCAGTTTTGTGGGTAGATCTCCCCATAGTTAAAATTAAATTGGGAGAAAAGATTAGTAACAATTGACCTAAAGTTTAAATAAAATTCTGAACATAAGTTGCGACACTTTTTGTCGACTTTTGTTTCGTAACTCTTTTGAATTCAAGACTTATGATACAGATATTATATGATCAAATACCTTAAAACACAACCTCTTGAGAATATTAATAACCTGTAGGTTTACCCAAATATATGTGTTACAACATGCTTGATTAGCTTAACTTCTAATACTTGTTAATCACCCTTATACACTCTTGTATCATTTAAGACCAATAGGATTAACTTCTTCTCGTCTCAAAGATAATATCTTCCCAAATTTACGTCGACTAAATTATGGTATGAACCAACGTACGTGAATGTGGTTTGTAACACCCTCCCCCCTTTAGGAACATTTGTCCTCGAATGTAAGGGTTTATGGGGAGCCTAACTCATCGTGGATTCCAACAGAAATTTCCGGCCGCGTTTCCCCTATAAAATGGATACTAGCCAAACTTGTAAGCAGTTAAACCCAACGTATAGTCTCACAAGGCTATACCAAGCATTATGGATATGTACATTATGTGTATAGCACCATTTTGTATTAAGGAAGAGTATTCTCAAGCTAATGCGTACCTCATAGAGCCATTTCACCTTCTAATGCGTCCTGCGTCCCCCCGACATCCTCGTTATCTTGAATCTGGAACAAGTAAGGGTATTTAGACTTCATCTCCTCTTCTGCTTCCCATGTAATTTCTTCCCTGTTCGTGTTCCTCTACAATACTTTGACAGAAGCTACATCCTTTGTTCTCAGCTTGCGGACTTGTCGATCTAATATAGCCACTGGAACTTCTTCATATGATAGATCCTCTGTAACTTGTACATCTTTGATAGGGACGACCCGAGAAGGGTCTCCAATACATTTCCTCAACATAGATACATGGAATACCGGGTGGACAAATTCCAATTCGGAGGGCAATTCTAACTCATAAGCAACTTGTCCAATTCGTCGAAGAATTTTGTACGGAGATATACCGTGGACTCAACTTACCCTTCATCCCAAAACACATAACACCCTTCATCGGTGAGAAAATCCAGTCACCAACCTCAAACTCCAGATCAGAACGTCGGACATCAGAATAAGACTTTTGCCTGCTTTGCGCCGTCCTCAGCCGCTCTTGTATCTGTTTCACCTTCTCAATGGCTTGGTGAATCAAATCTGGCCCATATAGTTCTGTTTCATCGACTTTGAACCATCCAAGTGGTTATCTACATCTCCTCCCGTGTATTTCCTCGTACAGGGCCATTTTAATACTTAGAATGGTAGCTATTATTGTAGGAAAATTCTATGAGTGGAAGATGGTCATCCCAATTCCCCTTGAAATCCAGAACACATGCTCGTAGCATATCTTCAAGTGTCTGAAGGGTACGTTCATCCTGTCCGTCAGTTTGTGGAGTGAATGCAGTGCTGAGATTCACTTGTGTGCCTAAACCTTTCTGAAAAGACCTCCAAAAGTTAGCTGCAAATTGCGCTTCTCGATCTGATATAATAGATACCGGCACACCATGAAGCCTAACAATCTCCTTGATATACAACTTCGCATAATCTTCAGCTGTGTAAGTTGTCTTAACTGGCAGAAAATGGGCACATTTTTTAAGTGGATCAACAATTACCCATATGGAGTCAAACTTATGATAGGAGTGAGGAAATCTGATAATGAAGTCCATATTAATCACCTCCCATTTTCAGGTCGAAATCTCTATATTCTGAAGCAATCCACTAGTTTTCTGATGTTTGATTTTTACTTGCTAACAATTAGGACACTAGGCTACAAATTCTGCAATGGACTTCTTCATGTTATCCCACCAATACTGCTCCTTAACATCATGATACATATTTGTCGAGCTGGGATGGATGGAATATCGAGATTGATGAATCTCAATCATAATCTTCTCTCTCAACATTGCCACATCAGGCACACATAACAGACCCTGGTATCTCAGTGCCCCATCTACTCCGATCTCAAAAGCCGAAATTTTACACTGTTGAATGTTCTCTCTCAAATGTACTAAGGTAGGATCTTCATGTTGTCGTGCTTTTACCTCGGCTACCAAAGATGATTCTAATGTATTCTGTATAGTAACCCCTCCGTCATCAGAGTCTAACAATCTAATTCTCATATTGGCTAGCTGATGAAGCTCTTTAGTCAACCCCTGTCTACCTGCCTCAATGTGTACTAAGCTTCCCATTGACTTACGACTGAGAGCGTCTGCCATAACATTGGCTTTACAGGGATGGTACAATATCTCGACATCGTAATCTTTCAGTAATTTAAGCCACCTACGCTGACTCAAATTCAACTAATTCTGCTTGAAGATGTATTGCAAACTCTTGTGATCAATGTGGATGTCAACATGGACGCCGTATAAGTAGTGCCGCCATATCTTCAAAGCATATATTATTGCAGCCAATTCCAAATCATGGGTCGGGTAATTCTTTTCATGCTTCTTCAATTGTCTTGATGCATAAGCAATCACCTTCCCATGTTGCATCAGTACACACCCCAAACCTAAACCCGAGGCATCACAATATACCATATAATATTTTGTTCCTTCTAGGAGAGTGAGCACTGGCGCAGATGTCAATCGATTCTTTAACTCCTGAAAACTTTGTTAACAAGCGTCAGACCACTGGAACTTAGTAGCTTTCTGTGTTAACTTAGTCAATGGTGCTGATATAGAGGAAAACCCTTCTACAAATCGCCTATAATATCCTGCTAGCTCCAGGAATCTGCGGACTTCTGATGGTGTTGTAGGTCTCGGCCAATTCTTTACTGCATCAATCTTTTGAGTGTCGACACTAATACCCTCGTTAGATATCACATGGCCGAGGAATGCTACTGAATTCATCCATAATCCACATTTGGAGAGCTTAGCATATAACTTACGATCCTGAAGCGTCTGTAGTACTATCCGCAAGTGGCCCGCATGTTCCGCCTCAGAATGAGAATACACCAAAATATCATCAATGAATACAATCACGAACACATCAAGATAGGGCCTGAATACAATATTCATGAGATCCATAGAAGTTGCTGGGACATTTGTTAGCTCGAACGACATCACCAGGAACTCAAAGTGCCCATATATTTTCCGGAAGGCCGTCTTTGGAATATCCTTCTCCTTAACCCTCACCTGATGATACCCTGAACTTAAGTCAATCTTGGAGAAATACTTGGCACCCTGGAGTTGGTCAAACAGGTCGTCAATCCTTGGAAATGGGTAATTGTTCTTTATAGTAAACTTATTCAACTGTTGATAATCAGTACACACCCTTAACGACCCATCTTTATTCCGCACGAACAGGACTGGCGCACCCTAAGGTGAAGTTCTAGGCCTAATAAAGCCTTTATCCAGAAAGTCCTTTGACTGCTCCTTCAACTCTTGCAACTCTGCCGGGGCCATCCTGTATGGAGGAATAGATATGGGTTGAGTGCCAAGTAACACATCAATGCTAAAATCAATCTCCCTTTCAGGAGGAAGACATGGGAGTTCATCTGGAAATTCATTGTAAACGGGGATGGATTGTAGAGTAGGCGGCTTCGCCTCCGCATCCCTAACACGAACGAGATGATAAATGTAACCTTTTGAGATCATCTTCCTTTCCTTAAGATAGGAAATAAACCTACCTTTGGCGTAGCAATGTTCCTTTTCCACTGGATGACGAGTTCATCAGGAAATTGAAACATAAGTATCTTCGTACGACAATCAACATTTGCATAGTATGAGGCTAACCAGTCCATTCCCATTATCACATCGAAATCAACCATTTCTAATTCAAATAAGTTCTCCGAGGTTTGACGACTACAAATCATCACTGTGAAACCTCTATATAACCTTCTAGCAATCACAAAATCTCTATAGGAGTATATACCACAAGTGGTTTACTTATCGATTTAGGTTCAATGCTAAACTTATTAGCCAGAAAGGGTGTAACATATGATAATGTAGATCCCAGATCAATCAACGCATATACACTGTAAGAAAACATAGACAATAAACCTGTAATAACATCCTGAGACGACTCAAGATCCTGTCGAACTACTAGAGCATAGGTTCAATTTTGAGCACCACTCGAACTCGACACTGCACCTCTACCTCTAGCACGACCTGTCGACTGCTAAAAACCTCGTGCTGGAGGTTGAACTGATGAGGAAGAACCAGACACAGATCCAGTTTACTGAGCCATACCACCACCTTCTCTGTTAGGACAATCCCGCATCATATGGCCAGGCTGTCCACAAGAATAGCACGCATCAAAACCTAGACGACACAGTCCAAAGTTGGCCTTGCCGCACTAATCACAACGGGGTGTTGGGGGTCTCGTCTGGGTAGTATCCCTATGATATTGTGAGCCTGATGCCCGTGAACTCTGACCTGGACCAGAATAGGTAAATCGATCATACCGAGTCCTCTGAAATTGTGGAGGAGCACTAGCTACAGGTGGCGCCGAACCCCTCGAAGACTGGGGCCTAACACTACCTCTGAAGTCATGAGAATACCCTACAAATCTCGCCCGCTTATGTTGTCCCCTACCCTGCTCCCTATCTTCCATTTGCGGGCACTTACGATTGTCTAGGGTCTGGGTATAAGCCTGTATATGGGAAATATCCATGCCCTCCACCAAGGAGGCTGTCGTGCACTCATTTATCAGATGTGGTCCCAACCCGTTCACGAACATATCCACCCTATCACTCATTTCGGCCACCATATGGGGAGCATACCTTGCTAAAGAATCAAACTGCATACTATACTCTCGCCCACTCATATTACCTTGTCTAAGGTTCAAGAACTTATCAGCTCTAGCTCGTATCTGTAGCATGCATAACCCACAGTGTACGATGAATCTGGTCAATAAAAGTCTGCGGGTCCTCCTTGGGGTTTGATATGGTAAACACTGGAGGGTCTAGATAATTAAAATCACAAACTCTCATACTATCTGGTTTATCAACAGCACCGGTATTCTGCCTCTGATCCTGAGCAACTACCAAACTAGTCAATAACTGCACCGCACTCCGCATATCCTGGTTTGTAGGGCCAGACGGAGGAATTGGTGGTGCAGGGTGCCTCCTAATATCCTCTGGATGAGACGGAGTAGATGAGGCATGAGATGACATCTCACTTTGAGCCTCACTTTGGCCTGCTCTGGCTTGAGGCCCCTGACTGGTACCCTCTCCCCCAGCTATATCAAGCCGTCTACTAATCGCTTTCTTCATAGTCGAAGGCATCACCGAAAGAAAACAAGGTTAATATCAGATACGAACACTAAAGACTCAACTCTACGCACGATCTAGATTCAGGAAGAAGGTAACAACCCAAGATGTCATGTAGTCTCCTGATTATAAATGTGGCGTGCTACACATCCATAATCAAGACTCTACTAGACACGGCTCATAGACAACCCCTAGGACAGACTTGCTCTGATACCAAATTTGTCACGACCCAAACTGGAGGATCATGACTAGCACCCGGGCCATACTTTCCGAGCACCAACGTACATTTTATCTAACCTTCTTTATTATCTTTAAGGGCTGACAAGATCAATATAAATGGTAGATATGGATCATGAACAATAAACAATGAAAGATAATGGCATGAACCTACATCACATGGGATGACAAGACTACTAAGAAACTACATATAAGGTACGAGCTACAACACTGCCATGAAAGACTATACAATAAAAATTAGCCAACAAGGCATACCAACTACACATGAGTCGACACCTGTCTATGAGCCTCTAAAGGATCTTAAGTGATACAACATTTCCGGAACAGGGCCCCGACATACTCATAATATTCAATTACAAAAATGCATACCAAGACCACGGCATGTCCGGAGAAAGGATCTTGCCAATAACGGCTGAACTGGGAAGCCTACTGTGGTAGGGGAGCCGCGTCTACCTGTCTACCAGGACCTGCATCACGACATGCAGCATCCAAAAATAAAAAGGACGTCAGTATGAATAAAGTACTGAGTACGTGAAGCAGGAAAGCATAAGTAAGAACAGTAATGTAAACAGGGATATAGTATATACAACCTCTAACATCTGGGTACCTCTATGGGATACTGACATGAGATTCATGATACATACATGTATATATACATAAACTTTTAAAATATACGCCTCTGTGGGAAACATCATCATCATATCGTACCCGACCGTAATAGGCTCGGTAAAACATACCCGGCCATGTGGATCTCGGTAAAACCCAACTGATCAGTGGTTGCACAATAGGTGCCATACCCGACCGAATATAGCGCGGCTCAGTAGAGTAAAATATATATATATATATATATATATATATATATATATATATATATATATATATATATATATATATAATGCATGTAGGACTCATTGGAATCATATTCCGAAACTTTCGGAGTGACGTAAGGTCAATATTCTCCGTACACGTTATTAGGACTAACACTTCATCAAGAATCTTATAAGAATCAGGAAGTACCAACAACATTGATAACATAAGAATAAGAGAAGCAACCTCAACATCAATTGTTCCATAAGAAGGGAAACAATGCAAGTACTGCTAGCTTCTAAAAGTAGAGTATCTTTGGAAGCTCGTTCATTGCATTATGTATAATCGGAGTCGTGCAAAAGAAGGAAAGGGATAGCCTCACATACCTTGTATATATACTTCCCAACCTCAAGATATGCAAATTTCATGACTCCTTAATCTACAATAAGAGAAACGACACTATCGTTACCGTTTAAGCGTCGTAATTATTATGTATCGATCATAACATATTTTACGATGAAACGGACAACACCTCCCCTATATATATAACGTCACACAAGTCAAAACAATCACCAAACAGCACAAACAACATCAATAATAATCATATTGAGCCTCCCAAAATAGTCCACACAACCTAATCACTTCATACATAAAACGGCCACCGTAGTAGTGTCAAGCGACCCAGAAATGTTACAACGGACGACAAGACCACCACCCTACATCTATATGGTATTTCTACACACCCTTCCTCCCCAAAAGTTCCACAAAACAGTAGTAAAACACGCAGCCTAACATTAACACAAAACAGTCCACAAAACAGTCCGGTACAATTGAATAGCTCGAACTCACGGCTTCCGATCACCGTCCCATGAGTTCTTCCAAGTATAGAACGAATTTCCATGAATTTACAGCAGAAAAAAATGGATGAAAGAGAGAAGTAAACTTACCTTACTTGTTGGATAACTCAGCCTTTGTGTTGGTTCTTCAAACTCTAGGTTTTACCCCCATTAGAACATGAAAGAGAGAGAAAATCAATTAGGGTTTGTGGATAATTTTTGGAAGGAAGCTTGCAGTGGTTTAGGTCTGGTTATTTGTGATATACAATGACAGTTATATTTCAGGAGATAATACTTTAAATGGGATCTTTGTCCGACCCGAAATTGCCTATTTTTGGGCCCTCATTTAACCAAGTAGGTGACAGACCTACTTGTCATCTAACAGCCTGTGCAGTCTCGCAACAATGCCTATATCTCTCTTCTCCTATGTATTATTGATAAACAGTTTAATTTATTAGAAACTAGACTCATAGATATTCAATTTTCTTGGTAGATCACCCCATAATTCCAAGTAAATTGGGAGAAAAGCTTAGTAACATTTGACCTAAAGTTTAAATAAAATTATGAACATAAGTTGCGACACTTTTTGTCGATTTTGTTTCATAACTCGTTTGAATTAAAGACTTATGATACGACTATTATATGATTCAAATAACTTAATACACAAACTCTTGAGAATATTAAGAACCCCTAGGTTTACCCAAAAGTATGGGTTACAACATCCTTGATTCATTTAACTTCTAATACATGTTAATCACCCTTATACACTCTTGTATCATTTAAGACCAATATGATTAACTTCTTATCTTCTCAAAGATAATATCTTCTCATATTTACGTCTAATAACTTATGGCATGAACTAACGTACGTGAATATGGGTTGTAACATCTCGGTCTTCCTTATTTGATCGCATAAGAGAGCGCCAATATGATGGTCCACATTTTCTTGTCCCTATGGACAGGGTTCAGCACAATGATGCCAGGGAAGTGAATATTGGGGATGATGGGGTATTGATGATGTAGGGTCATATTTGTGTGCCTAATGTGGATGGGCTACACGAGTTGATTCTTGAAGAGGCCTATAGTTCGCCTTATTCCATTCATCCGGGTAAAATGAAGATGTATCAGGACTTGAGGCAGCACTACTAGTGGAGGAGAATGAAGAAGGACATACTAGGGTTTGTAGCTTGGTGTCTTAAGTGTCATCAGGTGAAATATGTGCATCAGAGGCCGGGTGGATTTCTTTAGAGGATAGAGATTCAAGAGTTGAAGTGGGAGGGGATCACCATGGATTTTGTAGTTGGGCTTCCAAGGACTTCGAGGAAGTTAGATGCTATTTGGGTGATTGTGGATCAGCTGACCAAGTCCGTGCACTTCATTCAAGTGGGTAATACTTATTCTTCAGATCGGTTGGCTTAGATTTACATCAGAGAGATTGTTCACCTTCATGGTGCACCAGTTTCCATCATTTCAGATAGAGGCACATAATTTACATCACATTTTTGGAGAGCCGTGCAGCGAGAGTTGGGAACTCAGGTGGAAATGAGTACAACATTTCACCCTCAGATGGACGAGCAGTCCAAGCGCACTATTTTGAAATGGTAGGATATGCTACGTGTGCGTGTCTTTGCTTTTGGGGGTTCATGGGACCAATTTATGCCACTCGTGGAGTTTTCTTACATCAACAGTTATCATTTGAGCATCCAGATGGCCCCATATGAGGATTTGTATGGGAGGCGGTGTAGATCCCCGATGGGTTGGTTTGATCCACGTGAGGCTAGACTTTTGCGTACAGACTTGGTTCAGGATGCATAGGATAAGGTTAAATTGATTCAGGAGCGGCTTTGTACGACGCAGTATAGACAGAAGAGCTATGTCGACAAAAAGGTACGTGATGTGTCCTACATGGTTGGGGAGAAGGTTCCGTTGAAGGTTTCACCCATGAGAGGTGTTATGAGGTTCAGGAAGAAGGGCAAGTTGAGCCCTCGGTTCATTGGGCCGTTTGAGGTACTTCAGAGGATTAGGGATTTTTGGATTACTAGCTTGCCTTTCCACCTAGCTTGTCAAGTGTGCATCTAGTATTTCATGTTTCTATGCTCCAAAAGTATGTCAACGATCTGTCTCATATTTTAGATTTCAGTACGGTTCATTTGGATAATGATTTGACTTATGATGTGGAGCTGGTGGCTATTCTGGTTCGGAATATTCGGAAGTTGAGGCCAAAGGATATAACTTTAGTGAAGGTGCAATGGAGAGGTCAGCCAATTGAGGAGGCTACTTGGGAAACCGAGCGGGAGATGCGGAGAAGATATCCACACTCCAGGTATGTTTCTAGACCCGTTTGAGGACGGACATTTGTTTACGAGAGGGATGATGTAACGACCCGACCGGTTGTTTCGAGAGGTGTAGACCCGTTCTCTCTTTTCTGCTCATGTTTGTGCTTTACTAATGTTTTATGACCTATCAGGTTAGTTGGTTCAGGTCCGGAGAGAATTCAGAGTAAATTGGGACATTTAGTCTCTTAATTGAAAACTTAAGTTGGGAAGGTCGACCGAATGTCGAGTTATGTGTAAAGGACCTCAGATTTGAATTTTGATGGTTCCTTTAGCTTGGTTGGGTGATTCTGGACTTAAGAGCGTGTCCGGATTGTGATTTGGAGGTCCGCAGTAGAATTAGGCTTGAAATGGTGAAATTTAAAATTTTGGAATGTTTGACCGAGAGTGAAATTTCTGATATCGAGGTCCGATTGGATGTTCAGAAGTTGGAGTAGGCTTATGGGGTCCTTTATGACTTATGTGCAAAATTTGAGGTCAATCAGATGTGGTTTGAGAGGTTTCGACGTCGTTTGTAGAATTTGGAAGTTTCAAAGTTCATTAGGCTTGAATCCATGTGTAATTCGTGTTTTTGATGCTGTTTGTGGTGATTTGAGGGTCCTACTAAGTTCATATTATGTTATATATTGGTGTGTTTGGTTTATGTCCGGGGGTCTCGGGTTGATTTGGGGTGGTTAACAGACTTGGAGTTTGATTTGAGGAACTATTGAAGTTTGGATTCAGCTGGTGTAATTGAACATGTGGAAGTCCCATCGCAGGTGCTAGCTCGCAGAAGCGGGTCTTCTATCACAGGAGCGGAGATGGTCTAGCCTGGGTAGGGCGCAAGTGTGAGTGTTAACTGCATCTGCGAGCCCGCAAGTGCGAGCAAGGCTCTACAGATGCGGAGTTGAGTAGAGAACTCTTTTCGCAGAAGCGGACATATGGCCGCAAAAACGCCTCCGTAGGTGCGGGACCTGGAGTGCTGATGCAAACTTGGGAATGTAATTGGCTCTCGCACTGGCGAGAATTTACCGCAAAAGCGGTTTCACAGGTGCGGAAATATGGTCGCATGTGCGAAAATCCTGCGCAAGACATATAGAAAGCAAGGGTTCACGATTTTGGCTTCATTTCAACATTTTGAGCTTGGATTTTAGATATTTTGAGAGGGCTTTTCAAGGGGAATTCTTGAGGTAATATCCTTGTGTCTATTTTTCTTCAATGATCACGTTTCCCCGCTAATTTTACACCTAGTTGGTGCATTTTTGAGGTGAAATTTGGGGGTTTGAGGCTAGGGATTTGGAGAGTTAATTTTGGGGATTTGAATGGCAATTTGATGTCGGATTTTAAGAAATTTTGTATGGTTAGACTCGTGAGTGAAAGAGCTTTCGGGTTTTGTAACTTTTGTCGGATTTCGAGACATGGGCCCGGGGCCGAGTTTGAGCCAATTTCGGATTTGGCTTATAATTTCGTATTTTTCTTGTGGAATTGATTCCTTTAGCCCGTATTGATTGTATTGTACTAATTGTGGCTAGATTCGGGATTTTTGGAGGCCGATTCGCGACACAAAGGCATATTGGAGTAGAGTTTTGGTCGGATTGAGATAAGTAACAGTTGTAAATCTGGTCCTGAGGGTATGAAACCCCGAATTTTGTGTTATATGGTTGTTCTGGAGGTGAAGCACATGCTAGGTGACGAGCGTGTGGCGTACACTTTGGGAATTTTACTTGGTCCATTTCGTGAAACTGAAAAGTTGAATAAACTTGTTGTTGACTATATCCTCTTCATGTGTTATAGAAATTTGACTGTGAATCATGTTAGAGACCGTGTTTAGGCTATATGTTGGTACTATTGTGACCCACAGAGGCCGTGTTACATTTTGAATTACCTACTAAATGCTATGTGTACTCAGTCTTAGTTTTTATTCACATATCATATCTCAGTCTCTATTATTCTTGTTGATACATCATACTATTGTTGTTTGGGCTGATTTTCCTGATTTATGAGAGAGATTGATGACTGAATAAGGCCGAGGGACTGATTGTGAGGATATTTATGGGATCTGGATACATGCACCAACATTTTTAATTTATTTACGCCATGATTGACTTGATATAGAGCTTAGGCTGAAGAAGCCCCTCTGGAGTCTGTACACACCCCTAGTTAGCGCGTGTACCTACTGAGTGTGAGTGCCGAGTGCTGAGTGACTGTGAGGAATGAGTGGCTGTGAGGAATGAGTTAGTGTGAGGTTGGAGTGAATGGGAGGACTGAGTGATTGTTTCCCTCAGAGGATGTATATGATTTCATTGTTGTTGCACATAGTTGCCATATATCAATGTTTTGGAAAACATCTGAAAGATACTTTTATATGGTTTTTACTTAAACTTGGCACGAATAAACTGATTTGACTTAATTTGACGGATTTGAAAGCATGTCTACTTTCCTTGTTGAGACTACTGAAAATGAATTATAATTGTGTAGATCGTCACTATCTTTCAGTTTCTTATTTATTATTGTTACTTACTGAGTTCGTTGTACTCACGCTACACCCTGCACTTCTTGTGCAGATCCAGGAGTGTTTGGACACAGAGAGTGTTGATATTTCACGTAGATGACCGTTGGAGGGCGTTCGCAGTCCTTGTTTCTCCTTCCTTATCCTTTCTTTCATTGTATTTGGATCCAAACTGTTATAGACATTTCATTTCTAGACTGGTTATGTATAGATGCTCATGGGCTCAGTGACACCCTGATTTTGGGAGCTATTTTTCGCACTTGTGTTTTGGATTTTACCTCCATTTTTGAAAACCTTGCCTATTTAAATTGTCTTGATTTACTTTTCTGTTAAATATTGGAAGTATTTTGGAAATGTCGGCTTGCCTAGTACCATCGATATGCGCCATCACGACAGGTTAAGATTTCGGTCGTGACAGAAATGAATACAGATGTAGATTTTGGAATCTGGAAATTGAACAAAAATACATTCATGTATTCAGAACAAAAGTTGCGAAATACGATGAAAAATTCTGTCATAAGCTGAAATACAATCTGAAAAACATAAAACTATTCAATTACTATTTTTACACATGTATCCAATTCTATGATTTGTCTAACAATCTCCGCCACTGCTTCATTATTACTTATCGCCTCGGCATCTAACTTCTGCATAGCATAGTCCCACAGGAGTGTACCATATCTTTGTCGGAGTAAATTAGGATCAAAGATTGTTTGTGAAACCAATCCACATCTGCTCAATACTATGTATATGCTTGAGTAAATACTCTAATGAAGTAGGAGGATGTTTAATAAAGATTTTTAATTCCTGCATACAAACACCAGAAAAGTAAATACATGCTTGAAATAAAGATATATACTACTAGGTGGTTACACTACTTTCCGTGTATTCAAAATATGTGGTTTATAACTTCAAATACAGATGATACAAGTATAGTTGAATACATTATTTACATAGTATTCAAAAATAGTAGAGACACGATACTATGTTTGAATCATGAGAATAATTGATATAGTACTATTAGTGTATTCAAAATAGTTATTTTCTGAATTCAAATACAGATAAATACAACTGTATACATAACCAAAAAAAACTATGTACGAACTAAATTCATTGTACGAGGGCAAACACCCAGATATCTCCAAATACATCCTCCTCTTGAGTGATGTGCAAATCAAAAAATAGCCCATCAAAATTGAGGACTTTAGTGGATATACCTCATGTAACCCTCTTTGGCGTGCTTAAATCAGCCATAAATGTCGAAAATTGAAGTTTCTTCTGAAAACCCTAACAATGGCAGAAATTAAAAGGAGCGTAAAGAGAAAAAGAAGAATGTCAAAGAAGTAAGAAACAACTACCCAAAAACTTTACCAATTTGTGAGGAACCACGATTTTTAGGATCAAAATCACGGTTAATTCATGGAGAAAAATTCACGCTTGAATTTGATTTGAGAATCTTATTGAGAGAGAGAGAGAAATCGTGTGCTAACTGAAGGAGGAAAGAGAACGTAACTGGCGTATTTCACGCCTATACTGTAGTATATATAATAAATGTGTATTTTGTTGTATAATATAAAAGGTATTATAAGTAATAATATTTCGAAAGTGTTTTAGTTTATAATAAATAGGGTGCAATAGTTAGCTATAGGATGTAAAATTTCTAATTTGAAAACCCTTGAAGTTGAAATTGCGTATGAAGTTTTCAAATTAGACTTGCGGGTTTGAAGTTGAGCTCTCCTAAAGTCTAACTTCAAAATTTCAAATTTTGGCTTTTCAACTTCAAACCTTGAGAAGAAAAAGAAGAAGAAAAGAAGCAACAACAGCAGTAGCAACATGTTTAATTGGCTATCTAGTGCTATGATTTGATTTGAACGACTAATATCATCGTTAAAATTGTAAAAGAACTATTCTTGGCTCGTTTGCAATTTTTATATGTTTATATAGTTAATAATAAATCTCTTACAGAATAACATACTCGAGGAAATATGCACACTAAAATTTAAACATAATATTGCAAATCAAATTGTGGTCTCCTACTCATTGGATTGTCCAATTAGAATTACTTCCTTATTATTTTGCAAATATACTTATTATTTAACACGAATGTTTATTCCATGTCCTATCATATATATATATATATATATATATTATATTTTCGCATTGCTTATGGCAATGAAGAGTGCAGAAGTTAATATCGCAAACAAATGCTGCGAAAGTTATGTGAATATTGTTATTTGTTACGTTGCACTACAAAATTTGCATTTCTTATGTGAAATTTTATGTTATGATTATTATCGTTAACACGGCCAACTAAAACAACCCCTTCGTGCTAGCTCCATATCATTAATGGACCACAAAAATGTAAACTTTTGTTATAATTTGTCATTGTAAGTTTGTAATGTTCAATTAATGTATCTTCTGTTAGATATTGAAAAAATTATCCACTAGTAGCTTCACTCACATATGCAGAAAATTATAGCAATTGCAGTTGCTAGATGATCTTTAATAAATCACATTTTGAATTTTAAACAACTTAAACAATGAAATATTTAAGAGTAGTTCTAATGGAACAAACCAATGGGTACAATGTCACGACCCCAAACTCCTTTCGTAGAATGTCGTGACATCACCTAGTCTCTAAGACTAGTTAAGCCTAATAATACGAGAAAACATTAAATAGAACTTAGAATCTCAACACTTCAACAATTTCATAAATAGAATATATAAACATGTCACGACCCGGAATTCTCACCTTCGAGACCGTGATGGTGCCTAGTATTTCATTTGCTAGGCAAGCTAACGTTAGAAGATCTTAAGCCAATTTTTAATCAATTACGATAAGTAAAAATAATTAAGCCGAACTGAAATTAATACTGAGTACGAAATAACATAAACAACTTTAATATCTAATTACAACCCGGATCTGGAGTCACAATTCACGAGCTTCTAGAGTTTCTACAAAAAGGGTTTGAAATAAATGCAACTGTCTTGAACGAAAAAGAACAGTAAACTAGGGGAAATGGTTGGGGAATTCAAGGTCTGCAGACGCCAGCAGAACTACCTCGAGTCTCCAAAAGTAAATCCAAGCTAAAATGCCTCACGGACAACTGGGACCAATATCAAAATTTGTACAAGAAATGCAGCGTGTAGTATGAGTACAACCGACCCAATGTACTCCGTAAGTATCGAGCCTAACCTCAACGAGGTAGTGACGAGGCTATGAAAAGATACCACGTAAAAATAAACCTATGCAGATAACAATATACGTACAACACAATAACAAGTAAAAGCTAAATATGTGATTTTGGGAGGGGAGATACGAAAAGGGGGTATAAGATACGATAAATACTACAGGGAATGGAAACAAGAAACAATCAATAAGCCTTTAACCAGCAAAATTAATAAAACATAATGAACAAAACTGCACGACATCATCCTTCGTGCTTTTACTCTCAGCTTCGCTATGAAACAATAATATCGACACAACATCACCTTTCGTGCTTTTACTCTCAACCTCACTGTGAAACGATAATATCGGCATGACATTACCCTTCGTGATTTTACTCTCAACCTCATTGTGAAACATTAATAACTGCACGACATCACCCTTCGTTCTTTTACTCTCACTTTCATCATAATCAATAGATACGACACGACATCACCCTTCGTGGTTTAACACTCTTTCTTACCATAACAGTGAACATAAACAAAATGGAGACAAAATAAGCAAGAACAGGGCTCACATCAATTAAGGGTGGCATGTGGGCCTGTTAGGACTGGGCCCGGCCCTGGACCGCGAGCCTAAATGGGCGGTGGGCCTAAACGGTCCTAGCCGGATAGGACCGGAACCGTGGGGAGCTGGGCTGGGCAGCGGGCCATCCCCATAGGCGAGGCTCGCAAGACCGGGACCAACTGGGAAGTGGGCCGGTTCAAGTGGTCCTAAACGGGCCTATCCGGGCCCAACGACTAAATTTAAAAAAAAATCTGCCAACTTGTTTTTTTAATGGTCTTATGACTGTTGGCAACCGTCAGTTGCAGAAATAGCCCTTTTTGGGTAATTTTTTTTAAAAAACAACACTTTTATAATTACTAATTTAGCCCTTTGAAAAATTATAAATACACCCCTCTTCTTCATTTCTTCACTTATCTCTCATTTCTCAAACTCAAATTCTCAATTCAAGTTAAATCATACCCGGTGATTCCAGAGTGCTCTCATATATATGGGAACACTTTGATGTGGTAGAAGAAAATGAAGAAGTTTACAAAGTAAAGTGCAAGAACTATGGTCGAGTCTTAAATAATCGTCCAAAGTGGAAGGGCACAGGCTGTTTAAGGAGGCGTATGAAGAGTCGTCTTGAGCGTTCTCCAGACATTCATATTTAAGATTTTAAGTTGATTTGAGACAATTTCTGTTATTTTAGAATTATTAGACGTATTATGCTTAATGTATTAGTTTGTTAGATTAATTTGAAGTATTATTAATTTATTATGCAATGATAAGTGCAAGTTTGGAATTTCATTTGAAGTATTAAATATAAATTTTAATTTGCAAGTTTCATACCGATTTCATCTGAACATAATATTTTCTACGCATAAGATATTTTTATGAATAAAAATCCACTAACATTGTAACAAAATAGTAGACGTGAACACATAATTTCAAAAAAATACAATAGATTTAACGCAAATAACCTTAAAAATTAAACTCATAAAATTTAAATCCTAGATCCACCTTTAGTACAAAACCTTTTGAAAAAATCGTGTGAACTTGAACGAAAACAAACAATATTACCACGATAAGAGTACATTGATGCATTTGAGAACAAAAAAATGTAGTGGACTTGGTTTCCTTGGTCGTTAAAACACCATAATGCATTGGTTTGAATATCTCTTTACAATATTTTTGTGTTTAAATTTGAATTAAAAAATTTAGGTCACAATTCTATAATATAATTTACAAGAAATTGTCTTAGATAATTTTTTTTAAAAAGAAGGCTCAGCCCACTTAGCCCGGGACTATTAGTTCGTGGTCCCGGTCCCGGGCCGGCTCCTACAAAAATCCCACGAAGCCCGGACCACTAAGGACCGATCCACGAAGCCCGAGCCCACTTAGGACCGGCCCACGAAGCCCGTTTAGGCCCGGGTCCGGCCCAGATTACACCCTTAACGTCCACAATATTTTCACAATACCATCCTCAACTTCAGAAAACAATACTCAAATATCTCAAATAGCTTATAAAGTGAAAAGAACGATCAATTTAATAATTAACTAGACTAAGCATGGTTATCATGATCAAAGAAAGAAATAAACTGCAAGAAAACAAGTTCTGCCGCATGTTTTGACCCAACAACAACTCGTAAGTACTCGCCGACTCACATATACATTGTACCAAACATCTAAGCATGTAGCAAATAGGCAAACAAGTCCTAATCCCTCAAGTTAAGGTTAACCACGACACTTACCTCGCTCCAAAGACCAATTCAAGATCTACCAGGGCCTTTCCCATAGAATCCGCCTCCAAACCACTCATATATATCCACGATTAACTCAAATATATCAAACATTGCTAAAGGAATCAATCACAATGCATAAATTTAGAATTTCCAAAACTTTCCTCAAAAAGTCAAAAATCGACCCCGGGCCCGCTTGGTCAAAACCCGAGGTTCGGACCAAAATCTATTTACACATTCAACCCCGAGCCCGAGGTCTAAATTTTAATTTTACAAATATCTCTAATTCTACCCAAACCCCCAATTTTCATCATGAAAGTACTAGATTTTAGGTTGAAATCTTATGAAATGTAACTAAAGATTGAAAGAAAATAGGTTGGAATCACTTACCAATAAATTGGGGAAGAAAAACTCTTGCAATAATCGCCCGTAGGGTTCTCTAGTTTTGAAATTTTGAAAGAATGAGAAAAATCCCATTTTGGGACTGTTTTAATCACTGGCATCAGGTTTTTATCGCGTTCGCGTGAACCCTGACACGTTCACGAAGAGTAGTGCCCAGATGGCTTACGCGACTGCGAGTCACTCTACACGTTCACCCCTAGCCTTCTCATTCACGATTCTATTCACGCGTTCGCGTAGAGAAACACTCAAATCCCACCCCTACCTCACTAAACTACGCGTTCGCGTGTGATCGGCAACGTTCGCATAGAGCAGGCCCCTCAGTGCTCCGCGTTCGCGACCATGGTCCACGTTCGCGTAGGAAAAAGTCCTCCACCAACTCAGATTCCCCTTCGCGATCACGAGAAAGGCTTCGCGATCGTGAAGCACAACACTAGATGACAGCTGAAGGTCCAAAAAACTAGATTTTTTTCTAAGTTCAAATGGTCGTAGGCTATCCGAAACTCATCCGAGCCCTCGAGGCTCCAAACTAAACGAGCACACAAGTCTAAAAACATCATACGAACTTGGTCGCACGATCAAATCGCCAAAATAACACCTAGAACTATGAATCGGACACCAAAATCAAATGAAATTTCAAGAAACTTTAGAACTTCTATTTCAACAACTGGACGTCCAAATCACGTTAAACCAACTCCGTTTCTCACCAAATTTGAAAGACAAGTCATAAATATAGATCATACCTATACCGGGTTCCATAACTAAAATACGGACATAGTATCAACAAATTCAAACATCGGTCAATTCTTTAAAATTATTAAACCTTTAAATTTTCAATTTTCAACAAAAATCAATAACTCGAGCTAGGGACCTCCGAATTCGATTCTGGTCATACGTTACGGACGCACCGAGATCCTCAAAATATGGATCCGAATCCGTTTGCTCAAAATGTTGACCAAAGTTAACTCAAATGAATTTTTAAGGCAAAATTTCATATTTATCAGTTTTTAACATAAAAGCCTCCGAAAAAATACCCGGACTGCGCACATAAATCGAGGAAGGATTAAAGAAACTATTGGAGGCTTCAAAACAAATAATTAGGTTTAAAAACTCTGGATGACCTATTGGGTCATCACAATTTCAACCTCTAAAATAACTGTTCGTCCTCGAACGGATATAGAAAAATACGTGGGCGGGTGAAAAGGTGTGGATATCTACTCCGCATATCTGACTCGGACTCCCAAGTAGCTGCCTCGATTGGTTGATCTCTCCATTTCACTCGAACTGAAGGATAACTCTTAGACCTCAACTGTCAAACCTGTCGAGCTAGAATAGCCACCGACTCCTCCTCGTAAGGAAAATTCTTGTCCAATTAGACTAAGCTGAAATCTTGCACATGGGACGGATCACCGTGATACTTCCGGAGCTTTGACACATTGAACACCGGATGGACTGCTGATAAACTATGTGGCAGTGCAAGCCTGTAATCCACCTTTCCCACTCTCTCAAGAATCTCAAAAGGTCTGATATACCTAGGGCTCAGCTTGACCTTCTTTTCGTACCTCATCACACCCTTCATGGGTGAAACACGAAGCAATACTCTCTCTCCGACCATTAATGAAATATCACGAACTCGACGGTCGACATAAATCGTCTTCCTGGATTGAGCTGTGCGAAGTCGATCCTGAATAATATTAACCTTATCCAAGGCATCCTATACCAATTCTTTACCCAACAACCGAGCCTCCTATGGCTCGAACCATCCAACTGGCGATCGGTAGCGCCTCCCCAATAATGCCTCATAGGGAGAATCTGAATGCTCGACTGGCAGCTGTTGTTGTAGGAAAACTCTGCAAGTGGCAAGAACTGATCCCACGAACCTCCGAAATCTATAACACAAGTACGAAGCACATGCTCCTAAAACTGAATAGTGCGCTCGGACTATCCGTCTGCCTGAGTATGAAACGTTGTGCTCAACTCAACCTGCGTGCCCAACTCACACTGTACTGCTCTCCAAAAGTGCAAGGTGAACTGCATACCTCGATCAGAAATAATAGACATGGGCACACTGTGAAAACGGACGATTTCGCGGATGTAGATCTCAACTAACCGCTTTGTTGAATAGGTAATTGCCACATGAATGAAATGCGGTGACTTGGTAAGCCTGTCCACAATAACCCATGCCGTGTTGAACTACCTATGAGTACATGGGAGACCAACAAAAAAATCCATAGTGATACGCACCCACTTCCACTCAGGAATCTCTAACCTCTAAAGCAAACCACCAGGTCTGTGATGCTCACACTTTCCTTGCTGATAATTTAGACACCGAGCTACATATGCCACTTTATCCTTTTTCATCCTTCTCCACCAATAATGATGCTTTAAGTCTTGATACATCTTGGCGGCACCCAGATGAATAGAATACCGAGAATTCTGGGCCTCCTCAATAATCAACTCACGAAGTCCATCTATATTGGTACACAAATACGACCCTGCATCCTCAAAACTCCATTATCTCCAACACTAACCTGCTTGGCACCACCGTGCCGCACTGTGTCTCTAAGTACAAGCAAATGAGGGTCATCATACTGCCTCTCCCTGATGCGCTCAAACAAGGAAAACCGAGCGACTTTACAAGCTAGAAAATGATTAGGAACTGAAATATCCAACCTCACAAATTGATTGGCAAAGTCTGAACATTTGATACAAGCAGTCTCTCATCGACTGGAATGTAAGCAAGGCTACCTATACTCGTTGCCTTTCTACTCAAGGCGTCGGCCACCACATTGGCCTTTCCGGGATGATACAAGATGGTGATATCATAGTCTTTCAATACCTCCAACCACCTCCTCTTTCTCAAATTGAGATCCTTTTGCTTGAACAAATACTGCAATGAACAATGGATGCCATAAAGATAGTGCCTCCAAATCTTCAGCGCATGAACAAGGGATGCCAACTCTAAGTCATGGACAAGGTAATTCTTCTCATAAACCTTCAACTACCACGATGCATATGCAATCACTCTTCCATCCTGCATCAATACTGCACCGATCCCAACACGGGATGCATCACAATACACCGTATAAGATCCTGAACCTGTGGGCAACACCAATACTGGCGCTGTAGTTAAAGCAGTCTTGAGCTTCTGAAAGCTCACCTCACACTCGTCCGACCATTTGAACGAGGAACCATTCTGAGTCAGCCTGGTCAATGGGGTTGCTATATATGAGAATCCCTCCACAAAACGACGATAATAACCCGCCAAACCCAAGAAACTCCGAATCTCCGTGGTTAAAGCGGGTTTAGGCCAGTTCTGACCTGCCTCAATCTTTTTAGGATCCACCTGAATGCCCTCTGCCGGTACGACGTGCCCCAATAAAGAGACTGAGTCCAACCAAACTTCGCACTTTGAAAACTTAGCATATAAATGGTTGTCTCTTAGAGTCTGAAGTACAATCCAAAGATGCTGCTCGTGCTCTTCTCGATTGCGGTAATAGATCAGGGTATTGTAATTAACACAATAAAGAAGGAATCCAAATAGGGGTTGAACATCCGGTTCATCAAATCCATAAATGTTGCTGGAGCATTTGTCAACCCAAAGGACATCACTAGAAACTCATAATTCCCGTACCGAGTCCGAAAAGCTGTCTTAGGGACATCAGATGTCCTAATTCTCAATTGATGGTAGCCAGAACTCAAATCAATCTTTGAAAATACCATGGCATCCTGAAGCTGATCAAATAAGTCATCAATCCTCCGCAATGGATGTCCTTGATGTTGACTTTGTTCAACTGCCGATAATCTACACACATCCTCATCGATCCATCCTTCTTCTTCACAAACAACACAGGTGCACCCCAGGGCGAGACACTAGGTCTAATGAAGACCTTATCAAGCAAGCCTTGAAACTGCTCCTTCAATTCATTCAACTCTGGCGGGGCCATATGGTATGGCAGAATAGAGATGGGCTGGGTGCTCGGAGCAAAATCAATACAAAAGTCAATATCTCTGTCGGGTGGCATCCTAGATAGATCTGCAGGAAACACCTTTGGAAATTCCAAACAACTGGTACTGAATCCATGGAAGGAATCCCCGCATAAGAATCACGAACATAAGCCAAATAAGCTAGACACCCTTTCTCGACCATACGTCGAGCTTTCACATCAAAGATAACCTGCTGGTAGAATGGCCAAAAATCTCTGTCCACACCAATCGAGGCAACCCTAGCAAGGCTAAGGTCACCATCTTGGCGTGGCAATACAATATAGCATGATAAGGTAATAGACAATCCATGCCCAAGATGACATCAAAATCAACCATATCGACAAGTAGAAGATCTACGCTAGTCTTGGGACTCCCAATGGTGACCACACACGAATGATATATATGATCTAAAACAATAGAATCTCCCACAAGTATGGAAACTTACACAGGAGCACTCAAGGAATCACGAGGCACAACCAGATACGAAGAAAAATAGGATGACACGTAGGAATAAGTGGAGCCCGGATAAAAAAGAACTGAAGCATCCCTATGGAAAAGTGAAATAATACCTGTGATAAAAGCTTCAGATCACTCAGCCTCAGGCTTGGCTTGGAAAGCATAACATCGGGGCTGGGTCCTACCACTCTGTACCACATCCTTGGGACGACCTTAACTGGCTGGCCTCCACCTCTAATGGCCTGACCTCCACCACTAACAGTCTGACCTCTACCTCTAGCTGCCTGATCCCTACCTCTGGCTGGCTGAGCAGGCAGTGTAGCAACCGCTTCCGGAACCATGACACGAGAACCCTGCTGCTATGAGCTGCCTGGTGCCCAAGGAAAAAATCTAGCAATGTGCCTCGGGTCACCACAAGTATAATAGGATCTCGGCTACTGTGGCGGCTGACCATAAACTAACCCTGTCGACCTGAGTAACCACCCTGAAAACTCTGGAGCGTAGGTGAAGTAATAGGAGCTGGTGGTGCACTGTAGGCTAGCTATCGGGATGAGACATATGAGGGCCACGACCACCTGAAGCACTGTGAGATGGTTGGGGTGCTGAATAAAACAGGTTGGGAGAATGGCCTCTACAAAAAGTACCCCTGACTCTAGACGAGGCGCCACTGAACCCACCAACATGACTTGATCTCTTATTAGACCCCAACCCTTGCTCCTGTGCAAGAACCACCTCGATCTTCCTGGCGACATTGGCCGCCACCTAAAAAGATATCTCACCCCAGTCTCCTTGGCCATCTAAATCCTGATGGGGTGAGCGAGTCCATATATAAACCTCCTCACCCTCTTCATCTCAGTAGGAATAAAATGAAGAGAATGAAACGGGACTCATACTGAGTAACAGTCATACTTCCCTGTTGGAGACGCTCGAGCTGCCGACAGTAATCCTCTCTCAATGTGATAAGGAGAAACTTCTCTAGGAAGAGCTGAGAGAAATGGTCCCAAGTAAGAGCAAGTGACCCAGCTGGTCTGGTCAACACATAATCCCTCCACCATTTCTTGGCGGAACCAATTATCTAAAATACAGCAAAATTGACCCCATTGATCTCCACTATACCCGTGTTCCGCAGCAACTCATGGCAGCTGTTAAGATAATCTTCTGGGTCCTCTAAAGGTGCAACACTGAAGTGATCTGGAAAATCTTAGTAAGCTTTTCTAATCTACATAAAGCCTAAGAATACATGGCGGGTCCATCACCAGCCTATCCCGCAACAACTAACTGAAGTGCCCCAACTGGCGGAGCTGTTGGAGTCTGATACTAGGGAGCCATCTACTCCAGAGTGTGAGTAGCGGGAGTCTGTTCTCCTCCCCCAGTCTGAGAGATGGCTGGTGCCATAGGAAATTTACCGGCCCAGGCCACACTCTCCAAAAGGCCTACCAAACAGACTAGAGCGTCCTGAAGCATTGGGGTGGCGATGAACCCCAAAGCGACCTGAGCTAGTCCAACAGGTACAGTCTGAGCTGGAACCTCCTCAATAAAATCCACTTAAGGTTCCACTGCTGGTGCTGCTGCTCGAGCTCTATGTTGAGCTCAGCCTTAGCCTCGGCCTCTGGGGCAGCCTCGACCTAGACCTCTTCCCCTTATAGGAGCTGCCACTAGGGGCTCTAAATCCTATCTAGTTAAAGACATAGCACGTGTTCTCGCAATCTGCGGAAGGAAAAGAATAGAAGAGTTCAATCATCAATGATAGTATAAAATCGTACGACAGAGAAGAATAGAAGTGAAATTTGTTCCTAAACTTCATAGCCTCTGGAAGATAAGTACAGAACGTCTTCGTACCAGTCCTCCAGACTCTACTAAGCCTGCTCGTGACTTGTGAGACCTAGGAAACCTAGTTCTCTGATAACACTTGTCACGAACCGAAGTTCCTACCTTCAGGGCCGTGATGGTTCCTAACATTTCACTTGCTAGGCAAGCCAACGTTAGAGGATCTTAAGCCAATTTTTAATCAATTACCATAAGTAAAAACAATTATGTCGAACTGAAATTCATACTTAATGCATAATAACATAAACAACTTTAATATCTAATTACAACCAGAATCTGGAGTCAAAATTCACGAGCTTCTAGAGTTCCTAAAAAAAGGGTTCGAAATAAATGCAACTGTCTTGAACGAAAAAGAACAGTAAACTAGGGGAAATGGTTGGGTAATTCAAGGTCTACGGACACCAGCAGAACTACCTCGAGTCTCCAAAAGAAAATCCAAGCTGAAACGCCTCACAGACAGCTGGGACAAATACCAAAAAATACATAGGAAGTGCAAATTGTAGTATGAGTACAAGCGACCCAATGTACTCCATAAGTGTCGAGCCTAACCGTGAAAAGGTAGTGACGAGGCTATGACAAGACACCACGTAAAAATAAACCTTTGTAGATAATAGTATACGTACAACACAATAAAATCTAGATATGTGATTTTGGGAGGGGACATGCGAATAGGGGTACAAGATACGATAAACACTACAGGGAATGGAAACAAAAAACAAATAAGCCTTTAACCAGGAAAATGAATAAAACATAATGAACAAAACTACATGGCATCATCCTTCATGCTTTTACTCTTAGCCTCGCTATGAAAAAATAATATCGGCACGACATAACCCTTCATACTTTTACTCTCAACCACATTGTGAAACAATAATATCGGCACGACATCACCCTTCGTGTTTTTACTCTCAACCTCACTGTGAAACAATAATAACTGCACGACATCACCCGTCGTGATTTTACTCTCACTTTCATCATAATCAATAGATACGGCACGACATTACCCTTCGTGCTTTAACACTCTTCCTTACCATATAACAGTGAACATAAACAAAATGGAGACAAAATAAGCAAGAACTAGCCTCACATCAACAATGTTTCCACAATACCATCCTCAACTTCAGAAAACAATACTCAAATATCTCCAATATCTCATAAATGCGAAAAGAACAATCAATTTAATAATTAACTAGACTAAGTATGGTTATCATGATCAAAGAAAGAAATAAATTGCAAGAAAACAAGTTCCACCACATGTTTTGACCCAACAACAATGCATATGTACTCGTCACCTCACATATACGTTGTACTAAACATCTAAGCATGTAGAAAATAGGCAAACAAGTCCTAATCCCTCAATTTAAGGTTAACCATGACACTTACCTCGCTCCAAAGACCAATTCAAAGCTCTAACGAGGCCTTTCCCATAGAATCCGCCTCCAAACCACTTGTATCTAACCACAATTGAATCAAATATATCAAATATTGCTAAAGGAATCAATTACAATGTATAAACTTTGAATTTCCAAGCTTTCCCTCAAAAAAGTCAAAAATCGACATTCACGACCCAATTTCCCCTCCGTTAGCTATCGTGATGGCACCTAGTCTTAAGGACTAGGTAAACCTAACATTTACGTAATAACAACATAATAAATAACATCAAATACTTTCTGAAATGAAACTCTCTATTACACTTTACAATTTCCCAAAACCAGCGGTACAAGTCATAAGCTCTACAGAGTTTACTACAACTTCTAAATACAACTGTTCAGAATAACTAAAGAAAGTGTATGAACTAAGGACGGTGACTCCGAAGCCTATGAACGTTGCACAGGTTTACCTTGAGTCTCTAAAGTAGCAACCCGTGCTGCTAGCTAATGATCAACGGCTATGCATCACCTGGATCTGCACAAAAATGTGCAGAAGTGTAGTATGAGTACACTACAGCGGTACCCAACAAGTAACAAGACTAACCTTAGTGGAGTAGTGACGAGGGATAGTCAACACACCTACTAGACTATATAACTTGAACAAGTATAGGTATGGCAACAACAAAGTATGATATCTACATAAAGACTACGCGATGTGGCTAACAATACAATAATTTCAATAAGAAAGGAAAAAAAAAATAAATACCAACGGAAAACCGCAATAATGACACAGGAGGATGAAAAGAAATAAATCCAAAATCTGAAATTACAGATTTAGGAAAGACAAGTAATAACTGAACAACAACGACCGTTTTCACATTAGGTTTTAGTCAATAAACTCCACGAGGTACCACACCTCAGACTATTCACACTCACAGGTCCCAATATATGAACCCTAACATTTGGCATCTTGTGCCCTAAATTTACCTCATAACCGCGCTGATGACTCACGTGCCAAATAGAATCATTCTCACATAGAAAGCAAGTAAACCAGGGTACGCATCTATACTGAACATTACCAAGGGAACCCCTTAACAATTAAGAGTGTTTAACTACGTGTATGCTTGTGCAAGTGTCCTACCATAGTTCAACTAGCTAATAAGCATAAGAAAAAGGAACGGACAACACATAGAATGTTTACTCACAACATTCATAAGGTAAAGCTCACACAGATGAGTGTAACACTAAAAAAATATCAACAAAAAGAATTCCCCCCCCCCTAGGCCAATACAAGTCATCACAAATCAACTCATGACACAACCCACCTTGTTTCGCCACGTGTGCAATAGTAAAGTAAATGCCCGCCTTGTCTAGCCACACGTGCATAATAACGTTCCCACCTTGTCTCGCCACATGCGCAACACACACATATATATATCCCTCCTTGTCACGCCTCATGTGAAATAATCAATAGTAACCACAGCACGACAGAAACCTCGTGCATCACCACAATAAGTACAATATCAACAATGACAATAATACAAAGCACGATCACAAGAAAAGGTAAGACTAGTTCACAAGGAATAACCATAATAAGGGATACTAGGCATAACAAGAACAACTCAACAAAGAAGAAAATAACATGTAACAATAGCCCCACAATGTATAGTTCAACAACAAGAAACTAACATGAGTCCAATAATTCCAATTAATGGCAAGTCCACTATGGCATAGAACCTCTAAACTTCTTTTAATTTTGGACAATTACGGGAGAGATACAACCAATTCAACTAAAGGTAGGCAGCAAAAAGATCACCATAATCTCAATTAAGGGAGAACATTTACAAAAGGCATAAACTACAACTTCAAGAAAAAATAAGCAGTCAGGGAAAATATTACATGGCAATGGAAGAGATAACAGTTTCAATTAAGGCACATATGAACCAAGTAACAATAAGAGTAGATCATGAAGCAATTGAATCTAATTAAGCAGGTAAAGGTGAAACAAGAAATTAAGGAATGTAATCATAACAAGAACAACTGCATATTCAATGAATACAAGGACCTAGGAACCTAAACAAAATCCAATTTCCACAAATAAGTTTGATCACGTACTCATCACTTCACATACACGGACTACAATCAACATAGAAGACTCAAATCCTAAAGGGTAGTTCCCCCACACAAGCTTAGGCAAGATACTTACCTCAAAGAAGACAAAGTACTCTAAAATGAACTTTTCGGGTGAAAAGACCTCCGGAAGGCTCAAATCTAATCAAAATAACTTCAAAACACAAATAAAACTTATAAGAAACTATTCAGAATCATAAAGTCTCAATCTTTATTGAAATCTATAAATCGACCCTCGGGCCCGCACCTCGAAACTCAACATATTTTACAAAACTCGAACACCCATTCCCATATGACTTTAACCATACTAAAATTATCAAATTCCGATACCTTTTCGTCCCTCAAATAATGATTTTTCATTTTGAAAACTTTCTTTAAAAACCAACATTTTTTCAACTCGAAACACAAATTAAATGATAAAAATGAAGGTAAAATCATGGAATATATTAAATTGCAGGTGAAGAACACTTACCCAATCGATTTGCTGAAAAATCCCTAAAGAAGCTCCCAAAACCGAAGTCTAAAACTCAAAATATGAAGAAAATGGCCAAATCCTCGACTTTAGTGTTTTTGCCGTTACTTCTGCATATGCGGACAAGAAACCGCACTTGTGGAACCGCATTTGCGAGAAAGAGTCCGCATCTGGGAACTCAGCTAACCAGGTTAGGGACTGCATCTGCAGATTTACAGTCGCACCAGCGGCACCGCATAAGCGAAAGGGGAAGCCGTATGACCGAAATTCTTCGCAGGTGCGATCGCTGGACCGCAAAAAGGCCTTCGCACCTGCGTTCCAACCTCCGCAGAAGCTAGCAAGCTCCCATGCCTTCATGACCGCAGAACCGGCCAGGCTCACATAGAAGCGGAGCCGCATTTGCGCTCCAAAGCGTCGCAGGTGCGAAACACCAGAAATAGACCTGCTCTAAACTATGAAAAACATCCGAAACTCGACCGGAACACCCCCCACCCCGGGACCCCATCCAAGCATACTAAAAAGTTCTATAAGCTAACACGGATTCGATCGAGCCTCGAATCACATCAGACAACGACAAAAATATGAATTGCACCATGAATCAAACTTATGAACTTTCCAATCTTCCAACTTCCAAAACTCGTGCCGAAACTTATCAAACCAACCCGAAATGACGCCAAATTTTGCAAAGAATTCCCAAATAGCATAACAGAGTTGTTCTAACTCTCGGAATCGCAGTCCAACCCTGATATCACCAAAGTCAACTATTGGTCAATCACTCTATTTTCCAAACTTCAACATTTTCTGAAATGCTTCAAATCACCATACAGACCTCCAAAACCAAATTCGGAGGCACGACTAAGTCCAGAATAACCATATGAAGCTGCTCAAGATCAAATACCGCCGAGCAGAACTTAAATTCTCAAAATGACCGGACAGATCGTTTCATTCTTCCCCTCTTAAACAAACATTCATCCTTGAACATGTCAATTATCTCCTCGAAGCCTTCAAATCACTGAATACACACTTCTAACATACACCCGTGGGTGATCCCACGTCACCCAAATCCATATAAGCATGACGACACCGTCCCAACTGTAATTTAGCCTTTCTTCCAACACCGATAAGCCTGAGAGTCAAAATTCTCACCTTCCATTCATTTCCAAAAGACCCGACTCTAAATCCATACCCGGTATCAGTATCAACCAGCTGCAACAACTCATGCCTACTGTAACTCCCCAAAATCGAGGGACGAGACTGGCACCTAACCAGGTGAACCCGATCAAGCGGACCTGGATTGCCTTTCCTACCCACGCGTGCCCCCATATATACAATTCACCATATTCCATATGAAATAACAACTAAGGATTTAAGCATGGATTTACAAACTTAAGTTCACTTCTCTTTTAGCATTTCAATAGTTGATTCCCAAAAAGATACACAATACATACATAACTTTCCTATACGGACCACGATTCCGAATACGTACAGTTACTACCCAAAATACATATATACACCCACATCTTCTCTACGGATCCTCTACGAATACTAAGACTTTATACAATACTTACCGGCATTAAGGCCCCGGCTATACCTTACAATACATAACAGATTCAAAAGAGATAGCATGAATTACACACGGCCCCGGGAGGAAGTGAGGCTCACCAGTACTGCTAAAAGATGAAGAGGAGGCACCACTAATGGCGAACTGAGCTACCTGCTATAGAACCACCTACATCCATATAAAAGATGTAGCGCCCCCGGTAAAAGGGACATTAGTACCATTGAATAGTACTAGTATGTATAAACAAACTTTACTCTATATAAAATCAAACAATACACATATATGAGGTAGTTAAAGAAACCCAACAAATATTACACAGAGATACAGGGAATCACAAATGAGGTTTCCATAGTTTCTTATTTCAATCGTTTTCTCTACTGTGGCGCACAACCCGATCCCACCTCACAATCATATTACACCCTTATTACTTCTGTTGCAGCGTGCAAACCGGTCCCACCTTATATTTTTGTTACGGCGTGCAACCCGATCCCACCTTACATTTCTGTTGTGGCGTGCAACCCGATCCCACCTTAATATCACATCACACCCTTATTACTTCTGTTGCGGCGTGCAACCCGATCCCACCTTACAATCACATCACACCCTTGTTACTTCTGTTGCGGCGTGCAACCCGATCCCAGTTTACCATCACATTTCATAGCAAACAATAACAACCCACAATTTAAATCACAGGGCTTCATATTATCAAGAGTACAACTTCATGACACCCAAACAATCATGTGTTCACAATAGTCTTTATCACCCATTAATTCAACCACAAAGATGATTCATACATGGTCAAGCCACAATAATATAAATTCATTACAACAATCCATATGAAGTTAAGCCACAATAAACCTTGCCAATAATGAGTCATATACGATATTTCCATGGTCATTTTGTTCAATTAGATCAATTCACAACTCAAGCATTTGAGTTCGTTACCATTCTTTCATACCAACATACTCAAGCATTTAATGAACCTTGCACATGATAGAGTAATCACATAGAAGTTACCTTTCACAATTTGAATTATCACGATAGTCGACTAAGAAAAATCAGAGAATGAAATCTCACACCTCAACAAAACCGGACAATCAATTCACATATACTTAGCAAGAACTCATACCGAATGTTCGGACACCAACAAGGTGACCCTACGAAGATTAAAGTTAGCCATACATACCTCGAGTCGTTCCCTTTTTAATTTCTATCACAGTTCACTGGACCGTCTACCACCGTCAATCTATTCCACAATGTGACATATTTCACTTAGAATTAGGAATCTTGTACTCAATTGAGCATTTTATCAAACACTATGTGACCCCTTAGACTACTAACCCCCTTTTGAGAATAATTATTCAAACTTTTTTTTCCCTTTACTAGATTACAAGGTTTAACTCACATGCATGCAAGATTTCAACTTTTTATTTTCAAGAACCAACCTATGTGTGTTTTATTGTTATCCAAAATCTGAGAAATTGGGGAAATAGGGTGAAGACTTACCTCTTTGGGTAAAGAAGATGACAATAACTCGATAATTTCCGGGCTTGAGTGATTTTGGAAAATCAAATTGGATGATGTTGAAACCTTCTCTCTCAAGAACTCTCTTTTTCTCTCTCTATTTTTTGTCAGAAAATCGTTAAAAATGAAGGGAAGGGTTTTTTTATAAAACAGTGGGTCGGGTCTTAAATTTAGAAAATAGGAGCCCCGACATAGGAATGCAGTCAGGAATGCAATCACATTCCTGCTATGCGGTCCGCATTCTTGTTGCATAGTTGTCCTTCAAATGGGCCAAAATGGGAACCACACTGCCATGTATGCGACCACTATGCGGCCCGCATACCTGTTATGCGATCACATAGTGCGTCGCATAACCTTCCTCGCAAAAACCATGGGGCAAGAATGCGACAACTATGCGGTCCGCATACCCAAAATGCAATCGCATTCGGGCTGCATAGTTGTCCTTAATTTGGACAGGCTATTGTCCAAGTATGCGACCACTATGCGATCCACATACCTGTTATGCAGTCCGCATACCTGTTATGCGACCGCATAGTGCGTCGCATAACGCGCAATTTCTGAAATATTTAATCTTTCAAGTTCTAGGATACTTTTTACTCAAAATAGGACCGTTTTAAGAATTTCTACAGTTATAACAGCACAGGGACCTATTCGGGCATTATTTTAGACATAGAAATTTTATGGGTCTTTACATCCTCCCCGACTTAAAATCATTCGTCCTCGAATGAGGATCGAGAAATCATTTGGTTTTGAAAACACAATATGCCAACCCCTAATTTTTACTAACTCAGATATTCTGAAAATTTTGCCAGAGTTTCCTCTGTAATTAGGCCTATCTACCTGTCAGAGATCCCCCGAAACATATGTTCCTAACCAATTCCACACATAACTAGTTAGTTCATGGCCTTGCACATAATTTGGTCACCTCGACAAGTCCCATATAATTCAATTACTTCAACATGCCATATACACTTCAATTAATCATTTAACCATCACATGAGTTTCACATAATTTCATTTACTCCAAGGCGATGCACATTACTCAAATAGTCATAACATACACAATTATGGCACAACTTGAGAAGTTACAATAGTAGAGGAATTAGGGGAAAATGAGGTGCTTTTGCACAAAACTGAACATAACATATAATTGCTTAGAGATGAAAATTTGCACGATCACTACTAGACTTATTCAAACAAATGGGGACATTTTTCTCTTAATTCATTTTCCGCTTCCCACGTGGCTTCCTCAACTTGCTGACTTCGCCACAACACTTTAACTGAAGCAATTTGTTTGCTCCTCAATCTACAGACTTTCCTATCAAGAATAGAAACCGGAACCTCTTCATATGATAGTTCTTCATTAACCTCCATAGTCTAAATTGGCACGATGGCTGATGGTTCTCCAACCACTTTCTTCAACATAGACACATGGAAAACTGTGCACTAATGACATCTCAGGGGGCAATTCCAGCCGATAGGCCACCCGTCCTATCCTTTGAGTGATCCGATACGACTCGACATACCTAGGGCTCAATTTTCCTTTCTTCCCAAACCACATTACTCCCTTCATGGGAGACACCTTCAAGAATACCCAATCATCTACCTGGAATTCCAAATATCTTCGAAGAACGTCCGCATAGGATTTCTGACGACTCTGAGCAGTTTTCATCCTCTCCTGAATGACTCTAACTTTTTTCATAGCTTGGTGCACAAGGTCTGGTCCTAGCAATTCTGCCTCACCAACCTCAAACCATCCAATCAAAGACCTACACCTTCTTCCGTACAATGCCTCAAATGGGTCCATCTGAATACTACCATGAAAATTGTTATTGTAAGAAAACTCTATAAGAGGCAAGTGATCATCTCAGATACCCTTGAAATCTAATACACAAGCCCGTAACATGTCTTCAAGTGTAAGAATAGTCCGCTCCACTTGACCGTCCGTCTGTGGGTGGAAAGTTGTGCTGAGATTTACCTGAGTACCCAAACCTTGCTGAAATTTCTTCCAAAAGTTAGTTGTGAATTGGGCCCCTCGATCCGAGATAATAGATACTGGAGTGCCCTGGATCCTGACTAATTCTTTGATATACAACTGAGCGTACTGTTCTGCAGTATCGGTGGACTTGACTGGAAAGAAATGAGCTGATTTCGTGAGTCGACCAACTATCACCCAAATCGAGTCAAACCTACGTGGAGTGCGAGGTAACCCCACCACGAAGTCCATATTGATCATCTCCCATTTCCACATCAATATTTCCATAAACTGCGTTAATCCACCGGGCCTCTGATGCTCAGCCTTCACTTGCTGACAAGTAGGACACCTAGCCACAATGTCCGCCACACCTCTCTTCATACCATTCAACCAATAAATCTCTTTTAGATCATGATACATTTTCGTAGAACCTGGGTGTACTGGATACCTGGAATTGTGAGCCTCTGCCATTACCCTCTTCCAAAGATCATCCACATCTGGAACACATAACCTCTCTTGACACCACAGGACACCGTCATCATTGCCGAGTGAGAATGCTGAAGTCTTGTGATTCAAAATTACTTCCCGCAATTGTGCCAAAGCCGGATCTCTGAATTGCTTTCCCTTGACTTCTGCTACAAGCGAAGACTCCGCTCCATTACACACCACGGCATCCCCTTCGTCTGAGGTCGAAAGACATATGCCCAGACTAGCCAACTGATAAACCTCCCGAGCCAAAGGCATCTGACCTGCTTCCAAATGAGCCAAGCTACCCATGGATTTATGACTAAGAGCGTCGGCTACCACATTCGCCTTCCCTGGATGCTACACAATATTCATATCATAGTCCTTGAGAAATTCCAACCACCTCCGCTGCCTTAAGTTCAACTCCGTTTGTTTGAATAAATACTGAAGACTCTTGTGGTCTGTGAACACGTCCACATGGACCCCATAAAGATAATGCCGTCAGATTTTTAATGCAAACACAACCGCTGCGAGCTCCAAATCATGCGTCGAATAATTTTTCTAGTGATTCTTGAGCTGCCTTGAAACATATGCTATTACCTTACCACATTGCATCAATACACACCCCAAACCAACCCTTGAAGCATCACAATACACCACCAACCCTTCCGAACCTTCTGGCAAGGTCAACACCGGTGCCGAAGTCAATCTCGACTTTAATTCCTGAAAGCTCTTTTCACATGCATCGGACCACTGAAAATTAACTGCTTTCCGTCAGCTTAGTCAATGGGGAGGCGAGGGTAGAGAATCCCTCCACAAATCTCCGATAATAACCAGCCAAACCCAAGAAACTACGAATCTTTGTCGGGGTCGTTGGCCTAGGGCAATCCTTCACCACTGCAATCTTTTGGGGATCAATCCGAATCCCCTCCCTGGAAACAACATGGACCAAAAGGTGACTGATTCTAGCCAAAACTCACATTTTGAAAACAATTGCATACAATTGGTGCTGATGAAGAGTCTGCAGAACTGCCCTGAGGTGATTAGCATAATCCTCCTGACTCCGCGAATAAACAAGAATATCGTCAATGAAGACAATCATAAAGGACTCGAGAAACAGTTTGAAAACCCGATTAATAAGATCCATAAAAGCTGCTGGGGCGTTGGTTAGCCCAAAAGACATTACCAAAAATTCAAAGTGCCCATAACGAGTCCTGAAGGTAGTCTTAGGAATATCTTGCTCCCTGATTTTTAACTGGTGATACTCGGACCGCAAATCAATCTTTGAGAAGAATTTAGCACCTTGCAACTGGTCGAAAAAATCATCTATCCGAGGCAATGGGTATTTGTTTTTATGGTGACCTTATTGAGCTATCAATAATCAATACACATCCGAAGCGATCCATCTTTCTTTCTGAAAAAAAGAACCGGTGCGCCCCAAGGCGACACACTTGGCCGAATGAAACCTTTTTCTAATAGATCTTTCAATTGTTCTTTTAACTCTCTCAATTCTGCTGGCGCTATTCGGTAAGGTGGAATAGATATTGGTTGCGTATCTGGCAATACATCAATCCCAAAATCGATCTCCCTATATGGTGGTATCCCAGGAAGCTCTCCCGAAAATACCTCAAGAAATTCATTTACAATAGGCATAGATTCGGGAGCAGGCACCTCTGAAGTGGTGTCCGCAACCCGGACCAAATGGTAGATGCACCCTTTTCTGATCATCTTGAGGCTTTAAGGTAGGAAATAAATCTACCCTTGGCACAACATTATTTCCCTCCCACTCGATAACTGATTCATTAGGAAACTCAAGCCTCATAATCCTGGTTTTGCAGTCGAGTTTAGCAAAGCACGAATATAGCCAATCCATCACCATAATTAGGTCAAATATACCATTTCTAACTCAATAAGATCGGCTGTGGTATCCGACCATGCACCGTGACAGCACAATTTCTATCGACACGCACGGCCATAATAGAATCACCAACCGGAGTCGACACAGGGAACGACTCGTGAAGCTGTTTGGGTTCTATCCCAAAACTTGAAGTAATAAATGGAGTAACATATGACAAAGAAGACCCGGGATCAATAAGAGAATAAACATCATGTGACTGAATAGTCAGGATACCTGTGACATTATCTGGGGAAGCCTACGCACTCTGGCGACCACTCAAAGCGTAGAACCGACTGGGTCCCCCTTCGACCCCGTGATCCACCCCTAACTGTTCTGGTTTATGCCGGTGCTGGAGGGCGTGCTGAGGATGTAATGGCTGAAGAACTGGATGGCTGCGCAGTACCCCTACCTGTGCCCTGACTGGGCGCACGACAGTCTCGCTGAACATGGCCCCTCACTCCGTATCTATAGCATACTGGAATATCCAAGTAACAAGGCTCAGTATGAAATCTCCCACACTTAGGGCATGTGACCCCCCCCCCCCCCGCTGCTGCTGGAACCTCCCACCTGAATGACCCGACTGATGGAACCTCCTGCTACCTTAACCGGGTCCAAAATGACCACCCTGCTGATAACTGTGCCTTGATGGCGGCGCACTGGCTGAGGACTGAGCATATGACTGAGATGGCCCTGATGATCCCCTCCCAAGGGCTGATCTCACACCTCCAATTGAGCTCCCAGGGTTGCCCGCTGACCGGGCCCTA
>MDKI01230531.1:0-17879 GCA_005239505.1 Nicotiana paniculata | reverse complement strand
ACTGTATAACTTACTCAGATGCATCGTTGAATTATATATACGTTATAGTATTACAGTGAAGTGCCTCTGTGTGTGTGTGTATATATATATGCATGAAGACGGCTAGTAACACAGGGTCGGGTTATAGTATGTGATACTGTATAACCTACTCAGATGCATCATTGAATTATATATACGTTATAGTATTACAGTGAAGTGTATGTCTATATATATATATATATATATATATATATATAACACGCTTCGTTGTACAATTTTAACTACATATATAGCATGTTAGAGTATATTTTAGTGTATTCATCCCTTTTATTACAAAAGTGTTAACGAATTCCATTTATATTATTTAGATAGTATGATATTTAATTTTGATCAATGTTGAACTAAAAAGCGGCCAACTTTGGTCGCTTTTTATACAGAAATCAAAATTAACGACCAAAGCTGGTCGCTAAATATAAATCAGATTTATTTTATATTTTAAAATATTTAAAATAATAACATAATTGTTAAACGTTAGAACTGGGTCCCAGATTAGCGACCAAAGTTGGTCTTTATTTTCTTCCAGTACAATAAGCGACCAACTTTGATCGCTAATACGAAATGTTATTTATTTAAAATTTATAATTTTTTAAAATAATAATATAATTAATAAAATTTTATATCTGGTCCCAGATTAGCGACCAAAGTTGGTCTTTATTTTCTTCCAGTACAATAAGCGACCAACTTTGATCGCTAATACGAAATGTTATTTATTTAAAATTTATAATTTTTTAAAATAATAATATAATTATTAAAAATTTTATAACTGGGTCCCAGTTTGGCGACCAAAGGTGGTCGCTAATTTTACTATTTCTTTGACCAAGCAAGTCTGATTAGTCCGGTCAATATTTTGACCGAATTATCGACCAAATAGCGACCAACTGTGGTCGCTAAGTTATTTATAATTTTTTAAATTATTTTATCCAATTTAGCGACCAACGTTGGTCGTTTTTTTTGATAGACCAATTTTGGTCGCAAATGTTTGGTCGCTTTTTGCCGGATTTCTAGTAGTGTATCACCTTTATGGATTTTTTTTTTCTCTTCATTATGCTCAATCTTTAGCTAAGTCTACATTGATTCCAAGGAATTGTATGTCTTTCGAGACAATTTCTTTCCATGTAATATTAGGTCTATCCGTACCCTTTTAACACCTTCATGTACCATAGTTTCAGTTCCTACGTACTGGAACCTGTGGGTAAACACAAGACATGACCAAATCATCTCAAACGTCCTTCTCTCATTTTATCTAACCTTGTATGGCCGCAAATCCATCTTAGCATCTGCATTTATGCAACACACATCTTGTAGACATGTTGGACTTTAGCATTCCAGCATTCACTACAGTATAATATAATCGGGCTTATAACTGTTCTATAGAATTCACCTTTCGCTTTGCTCGACATCCTTTTATCATACTAACATTCTGCTAGAACTTTTCCATTTCAATATATGAATAACATCTTCATCTATCATTCCATTCTCCCGAAAAGTAGTTGCAATTAAAATACTCACCACATGACGCAATAACTGGGAACTCTGAATGCCTGACTATAGATCTTATACTTCCAGAACATTCCCCCAAGAAGGATACCAATATACGAATACTGGTTCAAAGATGGCTTGCCCTTTTCGATGTACTTCCTAAAAAATAAAGTGTTATTTACAACACACACATACATACAAACACACATATATTATAAGTACTTTTTCTGTTTAAAAGAAATTGACAATATTTCCTTATTAGTTCGTTCCAAAAGAAATCGGAATATTCCTATATTTCCTTAATGGAAAACACTAATAGCCACACAAATGTTATGACTTGTTCAAGATCATATATTTTAAAAATTTTATAACCACACAAATATTATGACATATTTTAAGACCATTAGTTTCAAAAGTCGCCAGAACCATTTCCTATGTATACCGTCACAAAAATCAAATGAAACAATAGGCCTTCTCAGAGCAGAAATATCACAAAAGACACACCTACATCTTACCAAGTTGGTGAAGTATCTATGAGCAATAAAAAAATTTGATCTAATCGTTAAAATGAACCAGCTCAGCCGTTAGGCTTGTCAAATTCATTTCAGCACTAATATTTACAAATGCCCGAGAATTCCTACACGTTTTAGTCAAAATAAGGCTATAAGGCAAACTACATATTTACAATTACTCGCCCACACCTTAGAGCACAAGATACTGCTTGAACCACAAACATTTCACGTGGTTTGAGTACCCTTACCACAAGAATCTTCAAGTGACTTTGGCATTTTAACATGCTTCATGGTTGCTTGTCCTCTTTCTCATGTAAGTATTGTACATGACCTATATATGCATAAGAAAATATACATAAGTAATAAGATAGAACTTCATAAATGAGCTTAATTTTCTCATGTGTGAGATTTCTCATAAATGCATGCCACATGTATACGGTCGAAATCAAGTATGCCCGACTTCATGGGTTCGAGGAGTCGTTTCGAGCTCGAGTTCAGGATGGACCATGCTCGAGCCCGATGGACCGAGCTCGAACCTGATGACAGAGTGCAAGGCTCGAAGATCGGAGTGCATGATGAATACCGAGGCCGAGTATGACCAACCCCGAGATAATTCCGTTATAGATTTGTAACAGAAAGAGAAAGATTCCCGCAATGGCACAAAGATCAAGGCGTAAATTCCAGAACGGATTTGTACGAATTCGTACCAGGTGGTTAGACAACCGTTCAATTAGATTCCTTACTAAAAACAGAAATGTACCTTATTTAGGACCCCCCTATTATATAAAGGGAGGACTCACTCGTTTCTAAAGGCATCAATCATTGACAAAGAATATAAACTCTTACTTTCTTGCTCATCACTCAACAAAATTGTCTCTTAACTTTATTGTTCTTACTTTACCGTTCTCATTAGTATACCTCGAGGTTATCATAGCTCGTGGTCAAGACTTTCTCGCACACTGGTTTGATTTAGCTCACTCTTTCAATTTATAAGTTTGCCTTCTTGGTTATCAGTTAGTGTTGGACTAAATCACGTATCTTTAAGACCTCAATACAATTTTAGTTGTTACTCAGATTTCAGGGTAAACAGTTTGGCGCCCACCGTGGGGCCTAAAGATAATAGTGATTGTTTCAGGGCTGATTTTTGATAACACACTTTATTTTCACACTTGTTCTTGTCAAAGATTCTTTATTTTCAGGTTAAAACATGTCAAACTCACAAAACTCTCCCGTACACGGAAATGATGGTCTTGGATTTCATGGGAAAAACGATACTATAGTTGTTCCAGAAACCGGTGTACCACCGCTTAACCCCGGGGAAGTGCCGATTGCAGAACCAGTCGATGTTAGTTCGCACATTGCTTTGAATACGGACTTGGGCGCAGACCTCGGAGGAAGTATATATTTGGGGAATTCCGACCTGGTGGTCAAGGAACACAGAGTGTAGGAGACGGGGGAGTTAGCCTCCAGGTAATCTTCGAGATGCTACAAGCTCAGTAGGTTGCTATCGCTCAGCTACAAAGTCAACATAAAACTCCGAATGTGGTTGAACCAGAAATCACTCGCCGTACTGAGCCGGTGCCGGTGCCGGAAAGGTCGAACGGTAGCGGATTGGGGACCGACCCTACAATCATGAAAGTACTCGAAGAGATCCCCAAAATAATCGAGTCGGGAGAAAAGAAGATCGAAGATAATGACAAAAAGGTGGAGACATACAACTCCCGAATTGATCAAATACTAGGGGCACCCGCGATCTTAAAGGGTTTGGATTCAAAAAAGTTTGTGCAAAAGCCTTTTCCTCAGAGCGCGACCCTAAATCCCGTCCCAAAGAAGTTCCGCATGCGGGATATACCGAAGTTCAACGGAACCACCGATCCTAATGAACATATCACTATGTACACATGCGATATAAAGGGAAATGACTTAGAGAACGATGAGATCGAGTCTGTATTGTTGAAAACATTTGGGGAAATTCTATCAAAGAGAGCAATGATTTGGTATCACAACTTTCCAACGAACTCCATCGATTCATTTTCCGTATTAGCTGATTCTTTTGTGAAGGCGTGCCGGGGCCATAAAAGTTGCAATGAGGAAATGAGATGTTTTCAAGATAAGACAAAGAGAACGAGATGCTGAGGGAGTTCGTATCCCGATTTTAAATGGAGAGAATGGAGTTACCACCAGTTACGGATGATTGGGCCATTCGAGCTTTCACACAAGGGTTGAATGAGTGAAGTTCGGTAGCATCACGACAGTTGAAGCAAAATTTGATCGAATATCCGGTTGTTACATGGGCAGACGTGCATAATCGCTTTCAATCAAATATCAGGGTCGAGGATGACCATTTGGGAGTCCCCTCGGCAGTTCACCCGAACAGATCGGCAATAAAAGCCTTGAGGGATACCGACAGAGAACCAGGGTCAAACAGAGAATAGTATCAGCCATATGTCGCAAATCGAAGAAACAACAGTTCGGGACGCAATCCTCCCCGGAATGATTGGAGAAATGATCGAGGGAATAATCCTCCGGGACTTATGAGTAAGAATAGTTTTGATAAACATACCGACCCCGCAGAAGAGCCTCGATTATCAGAGTATAATTTCAGTGTCGATGCATTAGGGATTGTGTCGGCTATCGGGAGAATCAAAGATACTAGGTGGCCTAGACCTATGAAAACCGATCCTTCTCAGAGAAACCCAAACTTGATGTGTAAAAATATCATGGTACACATGGACACAGGACCGAAGATTGCAGGCAGTTAAGGGAAGAAGTAGCTCGATTGTTCAACGAGGGTCATCTTCGAGAGTTTCTCAGTGATTGGGCTAAGAATCACTTCAGGGAAAGAGACACAAATAGAAAGAATGAGCAAGAGGAACCTCAACATGTTATCCACATGATCGTCGGTAGGGTCGACATCCCACAAGGACCTGTCTTTAAATGCACCAAAGCATCGATTAAAAGTGAGAAACAGACCCGAGACTACATGCTCGAAGGCACCCTTACATTCAATGATGAAGAGACAAAAGGCCTCTCTTAGCCGCACAACGCCGCCCTAGTAATTTCTATTTTGCTAAATAAAATTCAGGTTAAACGTGTTCTTGTGGATCCAGGTAGCTCGGCAAACATAATCAGGTCTAGGGTCGTAGAGCAGATCATACTGCTAGATCAAATTGTACTTGCATCTCGAGTCCTAAATGGCTTCAACATGGCTAGTGAAACAACAAAGGGAGAGATAATCCTACCAGTGAACTTAGCGGGGACCATCCAAGACACAAAATTTCATGTTATTGAAGGTGACATGAGGTACAATACACTGCTCAGAAGGCCGTGGATCCATAACATGAGGGCGGTACCGTCGACCCTTCACCAAATGATGAAGTTTCCAACAATAGATGGTGTGAAAACAGTTTACGGGGAACAACACGCAGCAAAGGAAATGTTCGCAGTCGACGAGGTGACTCCTACGCCAGCACCTTCGACCTCAAGAAAATCAAACATCAAAGACAAGTAGATGGCTAAATAGAAATCACTGTCCCCAGCCTCGATCGATTCAGAAGAACAGGTAATCAAAGAAGAAGAAGAGGATTTCCTTACCCCTCGAACTTTTGTTGTTCCCGAGGAATCAGATGCAACCAAGTCAACGGTCGAAGAGTTGGAACTGGTGATACTGACCGAGCATCTGCCTGAACGGAAGGTATACCTGGGAACGAGATTAACCCCCGAACTCAGGAAAAAACTCATTCAATTCCTTATCAATAACATAGATTGATTTGCTTGGTCCCATTTAGACATGACAGGATCCCACTGGAGATAACAACACATCGGCTAAGTCTCGACCCCATGTTTAAACCAGTGAAGCAAAAGAGAAGGCCCCAGTCCGAGGTAAAACATGCATTCATAAAGGACGAGGTAACTAAACTTCTCAAAATAGGGTCCATTAGGGAAGTATAATACACTGAATGGTTAGCCATTGTAGTCGTAGTCCCTAAAAAAGGGAACAAACCTAGAATGTGTGTAGATTACAAGGATTTGAACAAGCCATGCCCTAAAGACTCTTTTCCACTGCCTAACATCGATCGTATGATCGACGCCACGGCCGGCCACGAGACCTTTACCTTTCTCGATGCCTATTCTGGGTACAATCAAATTCAGATGAACCCGGAGGACTAGAAAAATACCTCATTTATCACCAAGTATGGAACGTGTTATTACAATGTAATGCCTTTCAGACTAAAAAATGCAGAAGCTACTTACCAACGCCTAGTAAATAAGATGTTCGAAGAACAAGTAGGTAAATCAATGGAAGTTTACATTGATGACATGTTAGTTAAATCCCTACTCACAGAGGACCATTTGGCTCATTTGCAGGTAATGTTCGAGATTTTGAGAAAATACAACATGAAACATAACCACGAGAAATGTGCTTTTGGGGTCGGTTCGGTCAAATTCCTCGGATTTATGGTGTCGAATAGGGGGATCGAGATCAACACCGACAAAATTAAAGCCATCGAAGACATCACCGTTGTGGACAGTGTAAATGCCGTACAACGGCTAATCAGACGGATAGCTGCTTTGGGCCGATTCATCTCGAGGTCGTCAAATCGGAGTCACAGGTTCTTCTCCTTACTCAAAAAGAAAAATGATTTCTTATGGACCCCGTAATGTCAACAAGAATTGGAAGAGTTAAAGCGGTACTTATCGAGCCTACCCCTGCTCCACACTCCGAAGGCGGATGAAAAGCTATACTTATACTTGGCTGTGTCCGAAGTAGTGGTAAGTTGCGTACTAGTTTGAGAAGAGCAAGGTACGCAATTTACTCTTTATTATGTAAGTCGAACCTTAGGAGATGCTGAAACTAGGTACCCACACTTAGAGAAGTTGGCACTTGCATTAATAAGCGCATCTAGAAAATTAAATCCATGTTTCTAGTGTCACCCCATATGTGTGTTAACCACTTATCCTCTCCGAAATGTTTTACACAAGCCCGAGTTATCGGGCCGATTAGCCAAATGTGCCGTCGAACTTGGCGGGTATGATATCGAATATCAAACCCCGAATGTCCATCAAGTCTCAAATCTTAGTTGACTTCGTAGCCGATTTTGTGCCAACCCTCGTACCCGAAGTGGAGAAGGAACTTCTACTAAAATTAGGTACGTCATCGGGGGTATGGACTCTCTTCACGAATGGAGCCTCAAATGTGAAAAGGTCCGGCCTGCGCATTGTTTTGAAGCCACCTACGGGTAGCACTATTAGACAATCTATCAAAACTTCTCGGTTGACTAATAATGAGGCAAAGTATGAGGCCATGATTGCAGGTCTCGAGCTCGCTAAAATCTTGGGGGCAGAAGTAGTTGAAGCCAAGTGCGATTCTCTGTTTGTGGTGAACCAAGTGAACAAAAGCTTCAAGGTTCGGGCAGATAGGATGCAAAGGTATTTGGACAAGTTACAGGTGACATTGCACCGCTTCAAAGAGTAGACCCTAGATCACGTGCCTCGAGAACAAAATAGTGAGGCTGATGCACTTGCAAATTTAGGGTCATCGGTCGAAGAAGATGATATAGTCCCGGGAATTGTCGTCCAATTATCAAGATCTGTGGTCGAGGAGGGTCACGCCGAGATGAACTCCACAAGCTTGACTTGGGATTGGAGGAATAAATATGTTGAACATTTAAAGCACGGAAAGTTCCCTTCGGACCCTAAAGAGTCAATAGCCTTACGAGCTAAAGCAGCCCGATTCACGTTGGATGAAGATGGAACTTTGTACAGGAGGACTTTTGATGGACAATTGACGGTATGTTTAGGATCGGGGACACCGATTATGTTCTACGAGAGATCCACAAAGGCAATTGTGGGAACCAATCCGGAACCGACTCTTTGATTCAAAAGGTAATTAGAGCTGGGTACTAGTGGGATAGCATGGAAAAAGACACTAAGGAGTTTGTTCGAAAATGCGATAAATGCCAAAGGTTAACAATGATCGATCAACTCGGAGAACAACTCTGTCCAGTCTTATCCCCGTGGCCATTCATGAAATGGTGGATGTACATCGTCTCCCCCTTCCAATGGCACCAGGTAAAGCTAAATTTATTTTGTTTATGACTGACTACTTTTCTAAATGGGTGGAAGCACAGGCCTTCGATAAGATAAGAGAAAAAGAGGTCATAGAATTCATATGGGATCACATAGTGTGTCGGTTCGGGATACCCGCTGAGATAGTATGCGACAACGGGAAGAATATCATCGAAAACAAGGTAACAAAGTTCCTCGAAGAACACAAAATAATAAGGATCTTATTTACACCATATCACCCAAGCGCAAACGGACAGGCCGAATCCACGAACAAGGCTATTATCCAAAACTTGAAGAAAAGTTTGAGTGACACTAATGGGAAATGGAGAGAGGTTCTGCCCAAGGTCCTTTGGGCATACCGAACGACATCAAAGTCCAGAACGGGGGCAACTCCGTTCTCCTCGGTATATGCCTTCGAGGCCTTAATCCCAGGTGAGGTTGGAGAACCTAGCACCAGATTTTGGCATGCAATGGAAGAATCGAATCATGAGGCTATGAACACTAGCCTCGAGCTATTGGATGAAAAATGAGAAGTTGCGCTTGTTCGGATGGCTGCATAGAAGCAAAGAATCGAGAGATATTATAACAGAAGGGCCAACCTTCCGCACTTTGGAATCGGGGACTTAGTTCTAAAGAAAGTCACCCTAAATACTCGAGATCCAAACGAGGGGAAACTAGGCCCGAATTGGTAAGGTCCATATCAAGTTATTGGTATCATGGGAAAGGGATCTTACAAACTCGGCATGATGGAAGACAAACAATTGCCAAGCAATTGGAACGTATCTCTATTTAGACGGTATTGTTGCTGAGGTATGACTTTATCCTTTTTTTCCATTTGTGTTCAAGACTAACTCATTGCAGATGTTCGACCGAAGACGTCGAGGGCACCCTTCTACACAAAGACCTTAGGTCTTAAAGCACACATTGCACTCTTTTTTCTTAGATCAGATTTTATCCCAAATGGGATTTTCCGACGAGGTTTTTAACAAGGCAACAACCATGTGCTACCTAAGGGAAATTCAACAGTATCCAAGGCTTCTTTTCAATCAACCTCGAATACTGGGGGGCATCACCCTCGGAGGCCATATTTTTGAGAAAAATACTTCATGCCAAAGAGGGCCTCGATAGGAAACTTTGTAATGGGATAAACGGTCAGATGAACCGTGTCCAATAGAATAGCCGGGCCTCGATGGAAAAACATGTACGCATGTATGAATTATTCAAAGAAGCATTCTTTCTATATTGAACATTTTGTGTCTCGAAGAAATTTGCTACTATATGAGCTCCATACTTGTGATTCTCTGTGACGAACGACTCAATAGCCAAAACAAAAATATACCTCGAACATTTGGGGACTGTTATCGACAGTCAGCTCATTCGAGTTGACCAAACTCAAATTCGTAAGACCTCAAAGAGGCATCCCCCGACGTAAAGGCCAAGGAAATCTCACTCGGGGATTAACATTTCGAGAAAGTCCGAAACATTCTCAAAAAACAAGCCCAAGAGGTACACCCGAAGGCTACGGCCATACTAAAGGCTATGGCCAAATTAACGCGGCTCAGAGACGTCTGAATTCCGCAATAAGAATAGGACTTCAAAAACTTTGAAAAACCGATTAAATAAAGGCTACCCTTGGCAAAATAATCAAAGGGCTTCGGTAAATCATTCCTTGAGAAACCTCAATAGATATCGAATTATACATACAAACTTGTGCTAAGGCACTAAAAACAAAGGGGTTCCGATTGACACTAAACCCTCAAAAAACCCAATAGGTAAAAAATACATGCCAAGGCATAAACATAATGGAATTTTACTAAGTCTTTTAAGCCGAAAAGGGGAAATAATAGCCATCTCTTAGAGGCCATAACAACCCAATTTAAAAATAGCCTAAGGGCCAATACACTTAGGGTTCGAGATCTTGTTCTCACCCCATCCGGACCCAAGGGTTTGATTATCCCGAGCCCAAATAAATATTTTGATTATGGCTCGAAAACTTTCCATTATCCAACACAAAGGGTCTATACCTCAAAGGTTCGAACCTTATTCGAACTCGACCACGACAAAGAAACCGTTCGGAACAGAATCTTGAATATAACATTCAAAGAATGAAATTATTGCGAGAATTTTAAGCCGAAAAATATTAAGAAGACATTCAAGGAAGTTTATTATTTTATATATACTTAAGAAATAGATATGTACAAGGATTATACAAAAGGGAAAATACAAAAGGATAAGGAAAATTCCTATCTACGCCCCGGGGCTGGTCTCTCCCTCAGGAGCAGCTTCTCCTTCGGGACCCTCCTCATTATCGGACCCACCTCGGTTTGCTTCACCATCATCATCATTGTCGGAGGAGACAAGAAATCTAGCATCGACTTCCATCGCTCTTGCTTGAGCTATCTCTTCAGTGAGGTCGAAAACTCTAGCATGAATTTCTTCAAGGGCCTCCCTCCGAGATTGGAACCTGGCCAAGTCATTACTCCGCTTTTCCCGGTCGTAAGCTTCCCTCAGCTTCGTTTGAGAAGCCTCAATGTCCTTTAAATACACGGCAATAGTTTTATCAGCCGTGACCTTCGTCTTCTCGGCCTCAGCAACCTCGGCCCCAGCCTTGGCAAGTTCGACCTCGAGCTCGGTGATCCTTTCGACCTGGGCCGTACCACTCTCTTTGACACCCGTGAGCTGGGTCTCAACCGATGCCAGTTTGGCTAATGCAGTTTATTTCTCCGCATCAAGGCGATCCATCTTTTCCCTCCACTGGTTTCACTCAACACTAACTCAATCGACCGCACCTCGAAGCTGTCCCATCATCTCTAATTTTTGCTGCAGCTGAGACATTGAAGTGTTAGCCTTCACAGTTGGGATGAGAAGATCATACTCTTTCAAAACGACAGTCACCTGCTTGTCTAGCTCGGCCTCAAACTCACGAGCCTTGGCCAAATCTTCCCGAAAGTCTTTGAGCTCCTCCTCCTTTTGACTACAAATGAGCTTCAGGGCCTTTCCTTCCCCCAAGGACTTGTTGAGCTCAGCCTCACATTGGTTAAGGTCGGCCCTAAATTTGGCAAAGGCCTACATAAAAAAAGAGTCATCAATTAAAGTAAGGTGAGAAAAAGGAAATTACGACGTTAAGAATTGATGCTTACCTTAGAGAACAGACGTTGGGCCTCTTCGAAGATGGTGAGCGTGTCATTGAGGTCGGCATCATCGACCCCAGTAAAACAATCCTAAAAAGGATCGTCCTCGTCGGGGACTCTGCTTAAGTCAGGTGTTCTCATGGACCGAGCTTCCTTTATGGCGTCCTCGAAATAAGCCGATAACGATGGAGAGTTACCTATTGTCATGGCCCCGGGAAAATCGCCTGAGGCGCTCTGTTCGGTCATGAGGACTTTGGAATCTCTTTTGGCATGCTTCCTAAAGGCCGAGAAACAACCACGACCTCGGGCGGTTTGAGGGCTTTGCCCACATATTTCTTCGAAGTTTCCTCACCAATGCCTGCATAAGCAAAAACCAAGGTATGAGAAAAGAAATGTCTCTGATAAATAAGAAAACGTGTGGAATTTACCATGATGTTTGGCTTCCCATTTTCCCCACACCAAGTCACGCCAGCGACGTTTATCATATGAGGAGGTTGCAGCTAGTTTTCGGACCCAGTCCTCGAGATCGGGGACCGCATGGGGCACAAGCGACCACTGCAGGTAAAGATAAGGGTATCATGCAATGCACAGTCAAAATACAGAAAATTAAAAGGGGAACAACTTCACTTACGGTCGAAGTTTGACATTTCTGGGAACGACATTGTCACGACCACTAATCCAACACAGGTCGTGATGGCGCACAACACTGGAGTCAGGCAAGCCAACAGTTGCTTACTAGTGAGATTATCCTTATTTGACATACCAACCCCCACATAATCCCAAAGCTTTAAGCTTAGATCATTTAAATAAAAGCGAAAAAATTAACCAACTTAAGTAGTTACAACCACAATGATCATGATCCAATATATACAGTCCCAAAATTAAAAAAACTACTATGTGTGTGCCAGGAACTAGTGTCACAAGTCAACATGCAAACTAGTAGAATATACAAAAGATTATACAAACTGTACTACTGTATGAGAGAAGTAGATAGAAATGAACAAAAGATAACTCCATAGCACTGCTGAGAATCGCCAAGGAAGGCAGCTCACCGTGGAGTTAGGTCCAGAATATACGTCAAGCTCCGGTCGGATAACCAGAAGCACCAGCCTCAGAACCTGTACAATTAAATACAGAAATGCAACATGAGTACATAACTATATATGTACCCAATGAGTATACCGCCTAACCTCGAAGAGGTAGTAACGAGAGGTCGACTTAACACTCACTAAGGTCCAACGGTAATAATACAAAACAGGAAATAATAAAATGCAGTAGACATGTGAGACAGTAAGCAGCAGATACCTACCAAGTACAGAAATCCAGGAAACTACTCAAAATAAGCAACAATGTACACTTTCCTTTTCCCCTAATTATCTGGCAAGTCAATATCAATGAAAACAGTACCAAATAGCCAAGCGCACACAAGGGTAAGACAACCGGACAGAGTCGAAGGAATATCTAATCACGGAATAGTCGTAAAGCTTCCCCCGCTCGCGAATCATACCTGCGACTCGGGTGCTGACACATTTATACCAAATTACCATAAATCTACCCTCGATCGCAAATCATACCTACGATTCGAGTGCTGACACCCCTTGGGGAGGTAGTGGAGGTGCTGAATAAGAAGGCCTGCTGGGCTGACCACCCCCAAAGTGACCTCTACTCCTAGCTGGGGCATCCCTGATATTTCTTGAGAACCTAGACCTCTTATCCTGCTGACCCTGCTCCCTGCTCCTCGACTGATAACCCTCGATCCTGCGAGCAATCTCTACTACGAGCTGATAAGGAGTACCCATCTCCACCTCTCTAGCCATGGTGGGTCTAATACCTGGATGCAACCATGGTACAAACCTCCACACTCTCTCAGCATCGGTGGGTAATATCATAAGTGCATGGTGTGACAGCCCTGAAAATCTGGCCTCATAATCTGTCACGGACATCTGCCCCTGCTCTATCCGCTCAAACTGATCCCGCAACTCTTCCCTCTCAGAGGGTGGAATATATCTGTCCAAGAACATCTGTGTGAACTGCTCCCAAGTGACACTAGGAGAATCTGCTGGCTTGCTGAAAATATAAGTTTTCCACCACCTGCGAGCTCTGCCCTCTAACTGGAATGTGGTGAAATCAACTCCACGGGACGCTAGGATCCCCATGTTTTGCAGTCTATCCTTGCACCTATCAATGAAGTACTGGGCATCCTCACCTCGCTCACCCCTAAAGACTGGAGGGCGCAATCGAGTCCATCTGTCTAACATCTTCTGCTGATTGCCATCCGCAACTAGTATGGGCTCTAGTGCTGCTACTACAGGCTGGGTACCACCCATGGCAGTGTACCCGGGGTATGATGTGCTACAGCTGCCTGTTCTACGGCCTGGGCGGTAAGGGTCTGGACTCCCCCTCCCGCCTGTGAAGTGGTAGGATCTGCTGGAAATAAACCAGCCTGGGACATGGTGTCCTTGAACCTCATCATACGACCCATAGCCTCCTGGAAGCCTAGCGCTGTCATGAAGTCCGCTGGAGCAGGATCTACTAGAGGCACCTCGTCCTGCTCCTCTAAGATGGGATCCTCCAGTGGTGCAACTGGAATATCTTTGGGATGCCCTCGTCCCCTACCTCGGGCAGGTGCCCTTCCCCTGCCTCTACCACGACCTCGGGAGGCGGGGATAACGGCATCTCCCGGATCAGGAACATCATATTCGCGCGTCCTCACCATCTGTGGGAGAATAGAATAATGAGTTTAAGTACTTCATCGATTGCACGATAAAATATAAATAAAGAGAGTTTTCCTAACAGCCTGTAGCCTCTTGAAGATAAGTACAGATGTCTCCATACCGATCTGCAAGACTATACTGGGTCTGCCCGTGACTCGTGAGACTTATGTGAACCTAGTGCTCTGATACCATGTTGTCACGACCCAAAATCCAATACAGGTCGTGATGGCGCCCAACACCGGAGTCAGGTAAGCCAACAATTGTTTACTAGTGGGATTATCCTTATTTGACATACCAACCCCACATATTCCCAAAGTTTTAAGCTTAGATCATTTAAATAAAAGCGGAAACATTAACCAACTTAAGTAATTACAGCCACAATGATCATGATCCAATATACACAGTCCCAAAATAAAAAGTCTACTATGTGCGTGCCAGGAACTAGTGTCACAAGTCAACATGCGAACTAGTAGAATATACAAAAGATTATACAAACTGTAATGCTGTATGAAAGAAGTAGACAGAAATGAACAAAAGATAACTCCATAGCACTGCTGAGAATCCCCAAGGGAGGCAGCTCACCGTGGAGTCAGGTCCAGAATATACGTAATGCTCCGGTCGAATAACCAAAAGCACCAGCCTCAGAACCTGTACAATTAAGTACAGAAGTGCATCATGAGTACATAAATATATATGTACCCAGTGAGTATCCCGCCTAACCTCGAAGAGGTAGTGACGAGATGTCGACTTGACACTCACTAAGGTCCAACGGTAATAATACAAAACAGGATATAACGAAATGCAGTAGACATGTGAGACAGTAAGCAGCAGATACCTATCAAGTACAGAAATCCAGGAAACTACTGAAATAAGCAACAATGTACCCTTTCCTTTTCCCCTAATTATCTGGCAAGTCAATATTAATGGAAACAGTACCAAATAGCCAAGCGCACAGAAGGGTAAGACAACTGGCCGTAGTCGAAGGAATATCTAATCATGGAATAGTCGTAAAGCTTCCCCCGCTCGCGAATCATACCTGCGACTCGGGTGCTGACACATTTATACCAAATTACCATAAAGCTCCCCTCGATCGCGAATCATACCTACAATTCGAGTGCTGACATACTTATATCGAATATCATAAAGCTTCCCTCGATCGCGAATCATACCTGCGATTCGAGTGCTGACACACTTATACTGAATATCATAAAGCTTCCCTCGATTGCGAATCATACTTGCGACTCGAGTGCTGACTCTCATATATATACATATACATACTGAATTTATAAATAAGCTCAGTAGGGGCTATACTTGTAACAAGGATTATTCAACTGGGAATTCGATTGCAACTTTCCACATTTCCATATCAATCAACAGTAATAGGCAGCTCAAAGAACACCTAAAGATACATATAAGGTACATAGAGACATGCTTGTGAGCCCTAAAACTACCCGACATAGCATGATAGCCGCTACGTACGGACTCTCGTTACTTTGTACGCACGTAGCCCCCCCAAAACAATTACACATATCATATATAACACCTATGGGACAATTCCCTCTTACAAGGTTAGAAAAAAGACTCACCTCATGTCGAATCTACCCCTCGAACCAAGGATGCGCCCGAACTCTGAACTCTACACCCGAGGACTCACAACTAGCCAAATATGGTACAATGACATCAATGCATTCTCAAAGTAGGGAAATTATCCTATTTATTCAATAATTCAACATTCTTGAAGAATTCCCAAAATTCAACCCCGGGCCCGCACGCTCGAATTCCGAAAACTCTCGAAGGAATCACTCACCCATAGCCTAAGGATCGTTATTATGAGGTTTCTTCTTGAATTCATAGCAATAAATGGGTAATTCACCAATTTCTCAAAAACCCTAAATTTACTACCCAACTCTTTATTTTTCAATGATTTAGTAGGGAGTTTAACTAGTAATTCATGTTTGAAACTAGTGTTAGAGTGGAATTTACTTACCTCTTTAGTAGTTAGGTCGTGGAACCTCTTTCCCGAAGCTCCCAAGTCTCTAATGGTGGTGGAAAATGAAAGAAAGGGGTGAAATCCCGTGTTTTCAAGGAAATACACTGCCTGGCCTATAGGGATTCCGCACCTGCGGCTCGAGGACCGCACCTGCGGTCTCACGCCTGCTGGGCGAGTGGGGCTGGGGTCGCATATGCGGAGGTATGACCGGACCAACGGTTTTGCTCCTGCGGACCTGTGTCCGCACCTGCGAGAAAAGGGGGACCTCACCTGGGGTCGCACCTGCGATGCTTGGGACCGGAAATAGTTCCATTATGTCATTTATCACTTGCTTGCAAAATTTGGTGTCATTCTGAGTAGTATAGGGCGGTTCGGCGCGTTGTTAGCGAAGTCTAGAAAACTTAAAGTTCCTAAGTTTGGTTCTTGGGGTTTTGAGGTGTGATTTTGAGTTTTAGCGTTGTTTTGGGTGTTTTGAAGGCTCGAGCGAGACTGTATTAGGATTTGGGACATGTTGGTATATTTAGTCGAGGGCTCGGGTGGGCCCAGGGCCTCCCGGGGACCCAACGGGGCTAAAATAACTGCTGGTGCACCTGTTCTGGGGGACCTCACCTGGGGTCGCACCTGCGAATCCTCTCCCTTAGGTCATCAACATTAGGAACACATAAGCGGCCCTGATGTCTCAGAACACCATCCTCGCCAATAGTAGCCTCCTTGGCCCTACCCTGAACCACTTTCTCCTGAAGCTCTGCTAAGCACGGATCATAGAGTTGTCGGGCCTTAATATCCCCCAATAACAAAGACGGAGCAATCACATGAGCTAAAACTCGACGAGGCTCTGAAAGGTCTATCCTCACTAGGAGATTGGCCAAGGACTGAATGTCCAAGGCTAAAGGTCTCTCCTCTGCTGTAATATAAGCCAAGCTACCCATACTGTCCGCCTTCCTGCTCAAAGCATCTGCTACCACATTTGCCTTGCCCGGGTGATAAAGAATGGTGATATCATAATCTTTCAACAACTCAAGCCATCTGCCTGCCTCAAATTAAGATCCTTCTGCTTGAACAAGTGCTGCAAGCTACGGTGGTCTATATAAACCTCACATGACACTCCATACAAGTAGTGCCTCCAAATCTTAAGAGCGTGAAAAATCACCGTCAACTCCAAATCGTGCATAGGGTAATTCTTCTCATGAATCTTCAGCTGGCGTGAAGCATAAGAAATAACTCTCTCCTCTTGCATCAATACACACCCCAAGCCAATGCGTGAAGCGTCGCAATATACTGTTTATATCCCAGAACCAGAAGGCAATACTAGAACTAGTGCTGAGGTCAATGCTGTCTTGAGCTTCTGAAAGCTCGCCTCACACTCGTCAGACCATCGCAACGGGGCATTATTCTGAGTCAATCTAGTAAATGGAGCTACAATAGAAGAGAAACCCTCCACAAATCAGCGATAATAACCTACTAGGCCCAGAAAGCTCCTGATCTCTGTAGCTAAAGTAGGACGCAACCAACTCTGAACTGCCTTAATCTTCTGAGGATCAACCTTGATACCCTCTCCGGATACCACATGCCCCAAAAATGCCACCGACTCTAACCAGAACTCACACTTGAAGAACTTAGCATATAGCTTCTGCTCTCGCAAAGTCTGAAGCACAACTCCCCTCGATCGCGAATCATACCTACAATTCGAGTGCTGACATACTTATATCGAATATCATAAAGCTTCCCTCGATCGCGAATCATACCTGCGATTTGAGTGCTGACACACTTATACTGAATATCATAAAGCTTCCCTCGATCGCGAATCATACCTGCGACTCGAGTGCTGACTCTCATATATATACATATACATACCGAGTTTATCAGTAAGCACATTAGGGGATATACTTGTAACAAGGATTATTCAACTGGGAATTCGATTGCAACTTTCCACATTTCCATATCA
>MDKI01161261.1:0-21221 GCA_005239505.1 Nicotiana paniculata | reverse complement strand
TAATATTTATAGCAAAATAGTATAGAATTTCGGTGTGGTCAAAAAATAGTTGTTCACAGTGATAATTGAATAGACGACAAAAGAATAACCTTTGAAGGTCATTCAGTATGACGCTTCCCAAAAGTAAGAAATGTGAGAAAAGTTAAGCTTAAGGGACTGTATTTGCTAGTTACACTAAGTGTCACCCTCGTGAGTGAGGAATTTTGTTGTCCTTGGTACAGAAGGATTTCTGCAAGGCGGGTAAGGGCCATCGATGGTGTGAAAAGACACCAAAGATGAAGAGGTAAACCATCAATAGGTAGATCATTGTAGCGTTAAATTTTAGTACTCCCCTAAAGGGGGGAATACAGAGTGATATGACATGAAGTCAGAATTAAGTGGTTAGTAATCATGGAATGGTAAAATAATAATGGGGTAAAAATGAAAAAAAGAATGAGAGTACACTTATTCAACTCATGCGTATATGCTACGATTCTACAACATTAAGAAAGCACGACGCCAAGGAAAGGAGATAAGGGTTCCGTCCCGGGATGTTATTGATAAATAAAGAGCTAGTGCGAGACGTAAGTTAAGACAAAGGAAATAACTCACGAAAGATTACGCGGAATATTGATATGAGAAAAGGCCAACGAGTAGTTAGTAGTTGATTCTGGAAGAGCTTAGATATGGCTATAAAAGAGGATACAAACAAATCAACAGATCATGTAAGATAAACATAGTGAACCCCAACATGGGGAATTCAGCCTCGCAGATATGACATCATGACCGTTGAGAAATATTCAAATAGTAGTTGGGGTAGTTAAAAGTACCATATGAGTGTTACGCAAATAAACGAGAGTGCGACTGGGAAGACAGTCAAAATATCATTTTAGAGGCGACCTTAGAAGCACAAGGGCGCGAAGTTAAGTAACTAGGGATAATAATAGGCGAGGACGGACATGAAGAATTCCGTCAAATATACGATGTAATAAGATTGCATCTTTACAAGAATCAGAGGGTCCTCACTAAGTACTACAATGGAAGACTAGTTGAGGAAGTAAGGAAGAAGGCTTCAACCTAAGCTCAATAACCTAAATAGGAAATGGTCTTTTAACAATAGTATCACATCAACATTTTATGCACTTCATAAAAAATGGCACCTACCATGGCTAATGAACCGGAAAAAAATCAGAATTAATATTCAAGATCATATGAGTTGTATGGAATTCCCATGTGTATGGGAACTTAGGTAAGCTAAGTATGCACGCAACAAGGAGGCAAAAAGACCAGGAAAAGTAATTTTTTACGTTTAAAGAAAGTTGAGATGGAACGAATGATTATTCGATCAATAATCCAGAGTTAGTTATGTTATTAACGCACTTAAGATTTCAGAATATGACAAAGGATTGAATTGTTAGATGATGGTATCACAAATATTCCATAGCATCCATGAAAGGATAAAGTAAGAACTAATACCAGGATTCGAAGATCAGAAGATAAATTAAGCCTACATAACGGTTGATCAGAAGGAAGAGGAAACTAAAGAGTTACATCAATCAAGTAAATTAGGAGTCTGATTATTGGACTCAGAAAATTATAGAAATCGTGATTGAGAACATTGCAGGATCACTCTTAATATCAGAGGTACAAGAGAGAAAGTACAACAACCAGATTCTATAACGACCCTAAGATAAAGCTAGTTCGAAAAGTACCATTCTCATAATAAGTCAGTATGAAACTTCCACTAGATTGTGCATGCACCAGAGGTGTAGTATTATAATAGAGCTTTAAGTTATGGACGTGAATTATACCTATGTGGAAGGGAGGTCATGAAAGAAATAGAAGATATGATGCAAGATTTTAAGGTAGTAAGGTAAAGGTGAACAACATATGAAATACTCAAATGCAGAAGATTGTGAATAGTCCATACTTCGGATAAAAGGGTAGAAATGCGGGGGTTCAGTATCCAAGAATAATAGCGACATCGTCAGTAGCATATCTTCCAGCCTATGGTTTCTAGGTACCGAGAGACCTAGCTAAGAGAGTAAAGAAGAGTAATAGACAATTTGATGTCTCTCTTGATGTTCCAGAATAATATAAGGAAACCTATGGTGCAAGAAAGTTGAAGGAAGGTTGCGAATAGTATAAATAAATGCGTATAGGTCGCAAGCTAAAGAATAGTAAAGCGAGAAGGTTTAATGACAGGGGTAAGGATAAGAAAGGGCGATGGAGAAGGTGATAAGAATGGATAAGTCCTCAGGATTAAGCCCTTGAAGAAAAGAGCGCAAATGGTTTCTCTAAGTTATAGAAAGTTCAATATAGCCTAAATGAACTCAAAGAAACCTAAGACTAATAGCGTCTAGAAGAATGGAATGTTGTCCTTGTGATAGATAAAAGATGACGTATGGTCCTTCGATTGAGTAATGACTTGAAGAGGATTTCATGAATTGTACGGGATTAAAATACCCATGTAAGGCAATTCATATTGTGATGCTATAAAATACGATTATTGAAGTATAGTATCACCCCTAGGTGGATCAAACTAATTGCTCCAGAGGTCCCCGATGAGACGTGAGCCATAGCGAAAGTGTTACAAATGAGATCAAGTTATCAGTGGTAGATGATAGATCAACATTAAGGTGAATCAAAAAAGGATGGACAAAAGTCACAAAGTATGAGGTGATATTAGGCCGTCATTATTAAGATGAACAGTAATAAGGAAGCATTAAAGGACATAGATTTATACATATGGCTAAACAACAAACATAACCTTGAGTTTGGTACAGACCCCAGTAACGATAAATAGAGGTAAGAGTTATGGTATATTGTGACCTACTTAGATGCAGTAAAGTCATGTGGATAGATAATCGGGCCTATGAAATAAGATATAGCAATATTCGTAAGTTCAGTAAAGTACCGAGCGAAGGACTTCAGTATACCTATAGATCCCCAGAGAGACGTCTTATCAAGCTCTATATATGTTTACAAAGTGAGTCCTAGAGATTGGCTAAAAGCTGGAGGAAAAAATAGAGAAGAGTCGCAAAGGCACGTCTACAAGGTCAGAATCGTATAGACTTCACGATAGAAAGTAGCAACAGTTACGAGATTGGAAGGATTCTGACCATAAGTCATGGTATGAGAAAGAGGTCTAATGGAGGAAATGCCCTGGTCTTTGTAATTATTTATAGAACAGTTGCCATGATGGCAAGAAGTAATGTATTCCGAAGACATAAGTTATGAAAATGATAAGTGCATCAGTCAACATTCGAGGACTAATGTTCCAAAGGGGGAAATGATGTTACACCTCATGTTTTCGTATGTGAAAGTACGCTATAAATAAATTTGTGGAAGCTCGGAAATGAGATGTTACATCCCGTATTTTCGTACGTTTAAGTTTCATCATCAGTTAATCAACACAAGTTCAGGAATGAGATTATGTTGAGATTATAAAAATCAATCTGCTATTTCAAACAAGTGATGAGTAAATTTGTGAAGGTGAGAGGGTAAGCAAATTGAAGAAAATGAATTTCATCAAAGTTTGACATTTTGGGATAAAATATGGCCCGAGCAAAAATACCTGGTATTTATGGACGAGTGCCGTACAAGATACCACATGACCATGATAGTAAGTATATAAAGTGTGTTGAAAGTGAATAGTATTTTAAGTAATTTGAGATGTATCTTAATTATGTGAGTAATTGCTTAATTGTTGGATTAGTGAGGAATTTCCAAGTTAATTAGGAAATTGGTAATCTATCTAAGACATTTTGGATTGTGTTTTGTATATATTCTTGAAACCAACGTGGCAGAAACACAAAATTAATTAACTGAATCTTAAGTCATTAGGATAGGTGGCGCATTAAGGGGTCTTTGGGCAAGACTAGTCCCCAAAAGTGGGGCCCACACCCACTAATATAAAAGCCTCTATAAAGCACAAATTTGAGATGCATAATCTCATGTACAAATGTAACGGATCTCCAGCCAAGAAATGTTCATACGAAATTATAATATGTAATGTTATAGAAACGGGATTTTGCGATTCTAAGGGAATACGATGCAATCTTTCTCAAAGAATATCATACGGATTTTCCCCTACTTCGTTCTGCCGTTCTGTGTTTTTGCAAAAGACATGTGTTGGAGGGATCGTCATGAGAATCGGCTCAAGTATGTTAAGGCTATCCATTCTTTCTTTTTGGCATGATCCATACGATACAAACGAAACGAGCAAATGCACAACTTCCCTAAATGACTCTATTCTTAGAAATACTAGAGGTTCTTATGTTCATATTTCTTATTATTCAATCGTCTGTTCATGTGTCGCAGAAAATACGTAAGTTGATAAAATTTATTTCATGATATTAATAAGAAGTATAATGGTCTTATGACATTACGATAGATTTTATTGACGTTCTTCTCATCCATTGCATTCATTTATACATGTACATTGAACCATGACCAGATGGCGTTACATACGCATATATATATATACACACACACATATGTATATGGGATATGGGAAAAGGTTAGGGCGTTATACGCGCCACCACCTGATCAGCTGGTATACGTTTATGATTTGCCCACAGTGGCCAAGATGATATGATGGGATGTCCTCAGAAGCATGATGATGTACTGAACGCATATACCCATGCATGGTATTACATTTATACGTACATGCATGACATTATAAGTATTAAATGTTTCACATAGCTTTTCAAACTTACATGTCGAGTCTTTTACTCCCTGTTTTTCTCATGTATATTATTTATTGATTTTAATTCCTTACATACTCGGTACATTATTTTTACTGACGTCCTTTTTTCCTGGGGACGATGTGTTTCATGCCCACAGGTCCTGATAGACAGGTCGAGACTCCTCCAAGTAGGCTATCAACACAACGGAAAATGTTGGTGCACTCTATTTGCTCCGGAGTTGTTTGTTTGGTCTGTATGATTTAGACATGTATTGTTTGGTATGACGGGGCCCTATCCCAACCTTTATGATAAGTATGTACTCTTAGAGGCTTGTAGACAGATGTCATGTATGTGAATACTTGTATGGCCTTGTCGGCCTATATTTTAAGTATATAATGGATCACATAGACCTTATAGGCCCGTATGTCACAATGTATAAGTTTCTATATCAGGTTGGGTCGTTCTATGTCGGATATTCCCTTATGTTTACTCTAGTTATCTCATTACGCCCTTTTTGGCCCACTTACCTATGAAGATGTAATTAAAAAGATACGTTACGGTGGTACTCATTTAAGTAAGGTACCGGAGGCCCATCTCGGCCCATCAGTTTGGGTCATGACAAAAGTGGTATTAGAGAATCTACAAGCCGTGTCTAGTAGAGTCTTGTTTATGGGTGTGTCGTGCACCACAATTATAAGAAGGGGGCTACAGGGCATTTAGGACTGGCACTCTTTCTTCTTACCCTAGATCGTGTGGTAGAGCTCAGTTGTAAGTGTCATGCCCCAAAATTGAGGGACACGACCGGCGCTCAACCGGGTGACCCCTGTCAAGCAGACCTGGATTTGCCTCACCTATCCCACGTACTACCCCGCAATTTCAGTATACATTAATCATGTGAACTAGCAAGTAAGAGTTAAGCATAAACTTACGATTTGATTTCATTTCTACCTTTTCATCAAAACCAACATATGATCCAAATGCTTACAAATTACATACAACATTTACAACGTGGACCACGATTCCGAATCGTACGCTTACTACCCAAAATACACATGTACATTACCCACATTGTGTTTACGGAGCCTTTACGAATAGAAAAGATTTATATGATACTTGCCGGCAACAAGGCCTCGGCTATACATTACACTACTTAATAAACTCAAAATAAGGCAACATGAGTCACACGTGGCCCCGAGAGGAAGTGGAGCTCACCAGAACAACTGACGGAAAAGGAGAGGAGGCACTACTGACGGTGGGCTGAATTACCTGCTATAGAACCACCTACATTCATATAAGAAAATGTAGCACCCCTGGCAAAAGGAACGTTAGTACTGTGGAATAGTAATAGTATGTATGAACAAACTTTATCCCAAATACAACCAAACAATACAGAGATAAGAGAGAGTAATAGAACCAATCAATTAATGCACGTGGAAGAAAGCAACCAAAATCAACAAGTTTCACAATCTCTCTTTTTCCCCTTTCAAGATCACCATATTCAAGAGTTTCATATATTTTCATTTCAATAGTGATAATGATCACATTCCATCATTATTACCTCGGCCACCCTTATTACCTCGGCCACCCTTATCACCACAACCCATCACCCTTATTACTTCGTGTTGCAGCGCGTAACCCGATCCCGTCTGACAATCATATTTCGTAACAACAACCTCAAACTATTAAATCACAAGAATTCTTCATTTCGAGGAACACAAGTTCACATCAACAATTCACTATTTGAGCTCAAGGCACAATGACTCTCACCAAGCAGTAATTCATGTACATGGTGTTTCCATATCGTTCAACTCATTTACATCCTTTCACAATACCCTTTTTCATTACTTACCACGCACGACTTTTAGCCATCATATACATTCCCACACTTGGTCACATTAAGATTCTTTCACTCATTAACACATACTTTCATATCGACACCCTCGAGCATTTACGAGCTTTGCAAATAATAAGATAGCCACATCAAAACATTTTTCATAATCTCATATAGCACGGTAGTATGACAATCAACTAGGACAATCAGAGAATAGAATCATACGTCTCAACACATTTGAACAATCAATTCACATATTTTCAAACAAGGTACACATGTCGTATGCTCGGACCCAACAAGAGGATTCTACAAAGGTTAAAGTTAACCATGCATACCTGGGGTCGAAATTCCTTTTTAACTTTTACTCACAAATCACCAAACCGGCTAGTACCGTCAATCTAGTTCACAATTAAACGTATTCAACTCAGAATTGGAAATTATGCATACAATATGAACACTTTTAAGAATTTTATCAAACGCTAGGCGACCCCGTTAGATTAACACCCCTTCTTTGTGAATTTTACCCCAACCCTCTTCCCTTTTTGCTAGATTAAGAAGTTTTACTCACATGCATGCATGGGTTTGACCTCCATTTTCAAGAACCATCCTATGTGTTTTATTCTTAATTAAAATCTGAGAACTTTGGGGGGAAATGGTTTGAAGACTTACCTCTTTGAGTGAAGAAGATAACACTAACTCGATAGATTTCGGGCTTGAGCGCCTTTGAAGAATCAATTTTGATGAAGAACTTTCTCTCTCAAAAACCCTCTCTCCGTTCTCTCTATTTTTGCTCAGAACTCAGTTAAAAATGAAGGGGAGGGGTGTTTTAATAAACTAGGGTCGGGTTTATTATAAAAATAGGAGTCCGACAACAGAATGTGGTCAGGAATGCGATCGCATTCCTGAAATGCGGTCCGCAGAGTCGACCGCAAAATGGCCCTCCATGTGGGAAAAAATTGAAAACAATATGCCCAGGTATGCGACCACTATGCGGTCCGCATACATGTTATGCAATCTCATAGTGCACCGCATAACCTCCCTCTCAAAAATCAAAGGGAAACAATGCGGCAGCTATGCGGTCTGCAGAACCGAAATGCGATCGCATATTGGACCACATAGTTGTCCTCAAATAGGACAGCGATCTTCCCGTGTATGAGAGCATTATGCGTTCTGCATACACGTTATGCAATCACATAGTGCGTCGCATAACGCCTAGTTTCTGGAAAATTTTATTCTTTAAGTACCGGGATACTTTTTACTCAAATTAGGTCTGTTTTAAAATTTTCCACAGTAAAACAACTCGGGGACTCATTCGGGCATTATTTTAAACAAGAAAATTTTATGGGTCTTTACAGTAAGAACTCATATTCCTAAAATCTATCATATTGCGATGCCTACATCTATAAAGACAGTTGGTAAGGGATTGAATGTGGATGTGGACAAATTGAGTCAGAGGAACTCGATTTTGCATTATGCCTATGATGGATAAATGTGAGGTCTTCATCAGAACATATGTGTAGTAAGACGTGTAAATTTCTTGTTAAGGAGCCTAAGGAATGAATATCTATCCACGCATATGGTGAGAAGAAATGAGAGATTCCGAAGGTAGATACAAGTTTCAACAAGTAAATGAAGCAAGGTGATGAAGGTTACGAGGTACCCAGCAAAGATTATCATTATTTACCATTCAGGAAGAGAGATATAAGCATTTTAAGCTACCTTCAACTGTAACATAGGTATGTACAATCAGCCACACCCATCTCAATGATTCCCTATAGGAGCTAATGGATATGTTTTAAAAGAATGATGGGATATCAGGATCCGGGAGGGGTTAGAGTAACCCAAAATGGTGGATGGATTGTTTGCGTTAGTTGACATTTCCAAAGGATATTGCAAATGTGCTAATAGATCTCCTTGTGATACACCCAGATGGTGCACTCTAAAATAGTACAGCTAGATACGAGTACTACAAAGATAGGCACTGGAAGCCTTGAAGGGATAAATATTATCTTAGTGTGGATCCCGCCCCTACTAGAGAAAGATTATTAGGAAATAACTCAAGAAATATGGCAACACCATTACGCGGAATATTGATATGAGGATGGGCCAACAAGTAGTTAGTAGTTGATTTGGGAAGAGCTTAGTTATGTCTATATAAGAGGATACAGACAAATCAACAGATCATGCAAGATAAACATAGTGAACCCCAACATGGGGAATTTAGCCTCGAAGATATGACATCGTGACCCTTGTGAAATATTCAGTTAGGAGTTAGGGTAGTTAAAAGTATCGTATGAGTATTACGGGAATAAAAGAGACTGCCACTGGGAAGATAGACAAAATTTCAGTTTAGAGACAACCCTAAAAGCACAAGGGCGGGAAAGTAAGTAACTAGTTATAATTATAGGAGAGGAAGGACATCGAAAATTTCGTCAAGTATACGATGTAATAAGATCGCAGCTTTACAAGAATCATAGGTTCCTCCCTAAGTACTACAATGAATACTAGCTGATGAAGTAAGGAATAAGGCTTCAACCTAAGATGAATAACCTATAGAGGAAATGGTCTTATAAAAATAGTCTCACAACAACATTGTATGCACTCCATAATAAAATGGCACCTACTGTGGCTAATGAACGGGAAGTAAAATTAGAAGTGCTATTCAAGATCATATGTCTTGTATGGAATTCAATGTGTATGGTAACTAAGATAAGCTAAGTATGCACGTAACAAGGGGGCAGAATGACCAGGAAAAGTAATTTCTTACATTCAAAGAAAGCTGAGATGGAACGAAAAGAATTATTCGATCAATAATCCAGAGTTAGTTACGTTATTAACGCACTTAAGATTTAAGAGTATTATCCACGCAACATATATATTGATATTGACAAAGCCGTAGAAAACTACGGTATAAGTTAAAAGAAAGAATTGAGCCTGGGCATAGACAAAGGATTGAATTATTAGATGATGGTATTACAAATATTCCATAGCGTCCATGCAAGGCTAAAGTAATAATTAATACCAGGATCTGCATATCGGAAGATAACTTAAGCCTACATAAAGGCTGATCAGAAGGAAGAGAAAACTAAATAGTTACATCAATAAAGTAAATCAGGAGTCCGGTTATTTGACCCAGAAAATTATAGAAATCCTGATTGAGAACATTGCAGGATCACTCTTAGTATCAGAGGTACAAGAGAGAAAGTACAACAACCATATTCTTTAACTGCCCTATGATAAAGCTAGTTAGAAAAGTACCAGCCTCATAAGAAGTCAGTACGAAGCTCCCACCGTATTGTGTATGCACTAGAGGTGCAAGTATCATAATAGAGCTTCAAGTTATGGACGTGAACTATACCTATGTGGAAGGGAGGTCATGAAAGAAATAGAATATACAATGCAAGATTTTAAGGTTGTAAGGTAAAGGTGAACAACATATGAAATACTCAAATGCAGAAGGTTTTGAATAGTCCATATTCGGATAAAAGGGTAGAAGCATGGAGATTTAGTATCCAGGAATAATAGAGACATTGTGAGTAGAATATCTTCCAGCCTATGGTTTCTAGGTACCGAGAGACCTAGCCAAAAGAGTAAAGGAGAGTAAGGATGAGAAAGGGAGAGGGAGAAGGTTACGAGAATGGATAGGTCCTCAGCATTAAGCCCATGAAAACAAGAGAGCTAATGGTTTCTCTAAGTTATAGAAAGTTCAGCATAGCCTGAATGAACTCAAAGGAATATAAGATTTATAACATCTAGAAGAAATGGAATGATGTCCTGGTTGTGGAATGAGGGTGTGGTTGTGATAGATAAAGGATGACGTTTGGTCCTTCGATTGAGTAATGACTTGAAGAGGATTTCATGAATTGTACGGGATTAAAACCCATGTAAGGTGATTCATATTAGGATGCTATAAAATATGGTTATGAAAGTATAGTATCGCCCCTGGGTGGATCAATTTAATTGCTCAAACCCCGATTAGACGTGAGCCCTAGCGGTAGTGTTACATAAGAGATCAAGCTATCAGTGGTAGATGATAGATCAACATTAAGGTGAATCAAAAATGGATGGACAAAAGTCACAAAGTATGAGGTGAGATTAGGCCGTCATTCTTAAGATGAATAGTAATGAGGAAGCACTAAAGGACATAGATTTATACATATGGGATAAGCAGTGAACGTAAGTAGTAGACCTCAGTAACGATAAATCGAGGTAAGAGTTATGGTATATCATGACCTACTTAGATACAGTAAAGTCATGTGGATAGATAATCGGGCCTATGAAATAAGATATAGCAATATTCGTAAGTTTGACAAAGTACCAAGTGAAGGACTTCAGTATACCTATTGTTACACCCCAAGTTTTCATATGTAAAATTACGTCATAAGTAAATTGATGAAAGCTCGGAAATGATGTTCCATCCTACATTTTCGTACGTTGAAGTTTTGTTGTAGGTTAACCGACGTAAGTTCGGGAATGAGATTATTTTGAGATTATAAGCATTATGCTATTTCAAACAAGTGATGAGTAAATTCGTGAAGTTGAGAGGGTAAGCAAGTAGAAGAAAATTAATTTCGTCGACGTTTGTCATTTTGAGATAAAATACTGCCCGAGCTAAAATAGCCGGTATTTATGGATTAGTACCATACAAGGTACCCCATGGGAATGATATTAAGTTGTATAAGGTGTGTTAATAGTGAGTAGTATTTTAAGTAATTTGAAATAGTTCTTAATCATGTGGATAATTGGATAATTATGAATTTTTAAGTGGGAGATTAACTTGTAAATTTAATTTTGTGGATAATTAATTATGTGACATTTTGGATAATTATTAGGGGACACTACTTCCACGTGGGATGTCAAAATCTTGGCACAAATTACCAACAATAACTTGCCTAAGGAGGTGGTGTCATTACTTAAATCCATATCTCAATTTGGGGTGGAAAAATGGTATCAAAAAATCCTTTCTTAATTCACAAAGTAAGAAAGTCTTATGACTTTGGAAGATTAGAGCAAGTATACGCATGAACTTCAACAAAAGGCATACACAATAGTATGATCAAATTCAAAGGAAAGATTCAGCAACTTATTCAAAATATTAGCAACGTGATTTTGCTAAAAAAAATCATACGAGACTATGTAATGTTATAGCAACGAAATTTTGCGATTCTAAGGGAGTACGGTGCAACCTTTTCCAAGAATATCATACGAATTTTTGCCTACTCTAAGTATGTTAAGGCTATCCCTTCTTTCTTTTTGGCATGATCCAAATTATACTGAAGAAACGACAAAAATACACAGTTTCTATAAATTACTCTATTCATAGAAATAGTAGGGATGTCTATATTCTTGATCCCCCATGAGAATTATTATTATTATTTTCTTTTCATGGGTCTCAGAATAATACGCAGTTGGAAAACTTTATCCGGAAGGAATATGGAGATTATTATGTACTTTTCATACATTTCATGCATGTGCATTTACCCATGACCAGATGGCGTTATATACGCGTATATATGTAAATATATGTATATGAGATATGGGAAAAAGGTTACAGCGTTGTATACGCACCACCACCTGATCAGCTGGTATATGATGATGATGTTGCCCACAGTGGCTGAAATATGATTCAAATGGCAATATATACGCGTATAAATGTATGTATACTCAAAGGCATTATATACGCGTATATATGTATTTATATATATATGTATAGGGGATATGGGAAAGGGTATGGCGTTACATACGCACCACCACCTGGTCAGCTGGTATACGATGATGATTTTTCCCACAGTGGCCGATATGATATGATGGGATGCCCTCAGAGGCTGATGATGTTATGAAACATATACCTATGCACGACATGACATTCATACACATATGCATGATGCTAAAAGTGATTTATTATTTACAGAGTTATCCAAACATACAGGTTCAGTGAACTACTCTATATTTCTTCCATGTCTCCTGTGTATTAATTTATGTACCTTACATACTCAGTACATTATTCACACTGACGTCCCTTTTTCTTGGGGCTGCTGCATTTCTTGCTCACAGGTCCTGATAGACAGATCGAGAGCCCCCCAAGTAGGCTATCAGCTCAGCGGAAGATGCTGGTCTGCTCCATCTGCTTCAGAGTTGCTCGTTTGGTTAGTATGATTTAGACACGTATTGTTTGGTAAGGCGGGACTCTGTCCCGACCTTTATGATATCTGTGTACTCTTAGAGGCTTGTAGACATATTTCGTGTATATTAAGGATTATGTTGGCCTATTAGGCCCGTATGTCATGTGTATGTAATAATGTAAGAAGAAAGATACGTTACGTTGGTACTCGGTTGGGTAAGGTACCGGGTGCCGTTCTCGCTCCCAGGTTCGGGGCGTGGCACCTATAGATGCCCAGAGAGACATCTTATCAAGCTCTATATATGCTTAAAACATGAGGCCTAGAGATTGGCTAAACGTTGGAGGAAAAAGCAGAGAAGAGTCGCAAAGGAACATTTACAAGGTCATAATCGTACAGACTGTATGATAGAAGGTAGCAACAGTTATGAGATTGGAAGGATTCAGACCACAAGTCGTGGTATGAGAAAGAGGCCTAAAGGGGGAAATGCCCTAGCCTTTGGAATTATTTATAGAATAGTTGCCTAGATGGCACAGAGAGTACTAAAGTATTCCAAAGACATAAGTTATGAAAACGATAAGTGCATCAGTCAACATTCAAGGATGAATGTTCCAAAGGGGGGAATGATGTTACAACCCATATTTTCGTACCTTAAAGTACGCTATAAGTAAATTGATGGAAGCTCGAAAATAATATGTTACATCTTGCATTTTTCTACGTTAAAGTTTCGTTATAAGTTAATCAACCAAGCAGGTTCGAGAATGAGATTATGTTGAGATTATAAACATTATGCTATTTCAAACAAGTGATGAGTAAATTCGTGAAGGTGAGATGGTAAGCAAATCAAAAAAATGAATTTCGTCAAAGTTTAACATTTTGGGATAAAATATTGCCCGACCTAAAATACTCGGTACTTATGGACGAGTGTCGTACAAGGTACCCCATGACCATGACAGGAAGGTATATAAAGTGTGTCGAAAGTTAGTAGTATTTTAACTAATTTGAGATGATTCTCAATTATGTGAGTAATAGGTTAATTGTTGGATTAGTGGAGAATTTCCTAGTTAATTAGGAAATTTGTAATTTGTCTAAGACATTTTGGATAAGTTCTTGAAACCAACATGGCAGAAACAAAAAATTAATTAAGTGACTCTTAAATCATTAGGATAGGTGGCACAATAAGGGGTCTTTGGGCAAGACTAGTCCCCGAAAGTGGGGCCGACACCCACTAATATAAAAGCCTCTCTAAAGTACAAATTTGAGATGCTTAATCTCATCTACAAATGCAACAGATCTTCAGCCAAGAAATCTTCATACGAAATTATACTACGTAATGTTATAGCAACAGGATTTTGCGATTCTAAGGGAATACGGTGCAATCTTTCTCAAAGAATATCATACGGATTTTCCTCTACCTCGATCCGTCATTGCATGTTTGCGCAAAATACATGTGTTAGAGGGATCGTCAAGAGAATCGAACTAGGTATGTTAAGGCTATCCATTCTTTTTCTTTGGCATGATCCATACGATACAAACGAAATGAGCTAATGCACAACTTTCATAAATAACTCTATTCATAGAAATACTAGAGGTTCCTATGTTCATATTTCTTAATATTCTATCGTCTGTTCATGGGCCTCGGAAAATATGTAAGTTGATAAAGTTTATTTCATGATATTAATCAGAAGTATGGTCTTATGACGTTCCAAGAGATTTTATTGACGTACTTCTCATGCCTTAAATTCATTTATACATGTACATTGACCCATGACCAGATGGTGTTATATACACGTATATTAGTATATGGGATGTGGGAAAAGGTTACGGCGTTATATACGCACCACCACCTGATCAGCTGGTATATGTTGATGATTTGCCCATAGTGGCCGAGATTATATGATGGGATGCCCTCAGAGGCGTGATGATGTTCTTAATGCATATACCCATGCATGGTATGACATTTATATGCACATTCATGAGATTATAAGTATTAAATGTTTCACAGAGCTATTCAGTCTTACATGTCGAGTCTTTTACTCACTGTTTCTCTCATGTCTAATATTTACAGTTTTTCATTGCTTACATACTCGGTACATTATTTGTAGTGACATCCCTTTTGCCTGGGGACCCTGCATTTCATGCCCGCAAGTCTCGATAGACAAGTCGAGAGTCCTCCAAGTAGGCTACCAGCTTAGCGGAATATGTTAGTGCGCTCTATTTTCTCCAGAGTTACTTGTTTGGTCAGTATGATTTAGACGTGTATTAGTTGGTATGGCAGGGCCCTGTACCGACCTTTATGATAAGTATGTACTCTTAGAGGCTTGTAAATAGATGTCATGTATGCGAATACTTGTATGGCATTGTTAGCCTATATTTTAAGTATATAATGAATCACATTGGCTTTATAGCTCCTTATGTCACAGGTATAAGTTTCTATATCAAGTTGGGTCATTCTATGTCGTTCCAACTTACCAATGAACATGTAATAATAAAGATGCATTCTATTGGTACTCGGTTGAGTAAGGTACCAGGTGCCCGTCGCGGCCCATCGTTTTGGGTCGTGACAAAATTGGTATCATAGAAGTTCTATCATAGGGAGTCTACAAGTCGTGTCTAGTAGAGTCTTGTTTATGGGTGTGTCGTGCACCACACTTATAAGCAGGAGGATACAAGGAATTTAGGATTGTCACTCTTTCTTCTTACTGTAGATCGTGTGGTACAGCTCAGTTGTAAGAAATCATTTTCCTAAACTCTATGTTATTCATAATATGACGATGCCTACATCTAGAAAGACGCTTGGTAAGGGATTGAATATGGATGTGGAAGAATTGAGTCATAGGAACTCAATTTCGCATCATGCTTATGATGGATAAATGTGAGGTCTTCAAGATTCTAGCTCAATTGAGCACATTATCAAACACGAGGTGTGCATTATATTCTTAAGCCCCGTTTTGTGAAATTCTATCATCCTACACCCCACTCTTCACTATTTTTATCTCACAATCTCCCTACATTCTTTTGTAACTCATGCATCCAAGATAATAACTTTCATCCCGATTGATTACCTCATTAATGGCCCATTACAGCTATATTTTGGAATTAAGAGATTGGGTAATAGAATCTTACCTCTTGTGAAGGAGACCTAGGTGCCTCTCTTGACAACATTAAAGGTGGTTAAGCAAGAATTGAAGAACAATTGATGAAGACCATTTTCTCTCTCTAGGATCCTTTCCCTCACTCAAAAATATCATAAAATAGGTTCAAAATGGCCTAATGTGGGTGTTTTAACAAAATTGGGTCGGGTTTAAAAACCCTTAAAATGTTCTGTGGTCGCATATGCGACCGCATGATGACTATGCAGTCTGAAAAATGGGACGTATAACGGCCCTCAACCCTGCCATTTTTCTGCTTCAATCTGCGACCAGTCTGCGGTCCACGGACTTGTTCTGCGATCGCATAATGTGCCGCATAACTCCCGCATGACAAATCTCAAAGTCAGATATGCGGTCAAAGTGCGGCCCGTGAAATGGTGCTGCAGTCGCATAATGGACCACCAAAATGACCCCAAAAATAGCCCAAATAAGTGCCTCACTCTGCAGCCGTTATGCGGTCCACGTAGTGATTCAACGATTGCATAAATAGCCATAGAAATGCCCTCTTTCTGCAAAATATTTTTCTTATCTTTTTAACGCACTCTTTCTACTATTATTGACCTTTACGCCTAGTTCAGCATCACAGTACCCCGATTTTCAGGAAAATTTTACGGGGCCTTACAGTTTGTTTTGTTACTTGTTGAGTACATTGGGTCGGATGAACTCATACTATACTCTGCACTTCATGTGCATATCCTAGTATATCCAACTGAGGTGATTATCAGAGTTGAGTTGTGCTAGATTTTGGATACTACGAGATAGTCGTCATATTGTCCGCAGTCCTTGAAGTTCTCTTCTTATTATCTTTTATATTTACTGATCTTGTATTCAGACAGTTTTATTAGATGATTTTATTGTACCTTGTTATTCAGTAGTGCTCGGGTTCTCGTTGACACTAGATTTGGGATTAGTTTTAGTAGCATTTTGGCTTTATTCTCATATATTTTATGATATTCTTCCGTTGTTGGGTTATTAGATCTTGTTATTCCATTTTCATTAATACCATATGATTGTTGGCTTACCTAAAGGTTTAGGTTAAGTTGCATCATGAATTGTGGATTTGGGATCATCACATTCTCCCATTATGCTCATATCAAACTCGCTTTGCATAAGATGTGAGAATTCACTGCACAAATTAGAGTTAGCGCTTCCAAAAGTGATATCATCAATATAAATTTGAATATTAAGATTACCTAATGATGATCTTTTGATGAATGAAGTCGTACCGATCTTACCTCTTGAAAAACTGTGACCAATAAGAAATGAACTCAGTCTTTCATACCAAGCTCTAGGTACTTGTTTGAGTCCACAAAGAGCCTTAGTCAACTTAAACACATGATAGGTAAACTGTGAGTTTTCAAAGCCGGGAGATTGTTTTACATAGACCTCCTCATCAATAAAACCATTTAGAAATGCACTTTTAACAAACATTTGAAATAATTAAAATGTTTAAAAGAAGAATATGCAAGAAATATACGTAATGTTTCTAAACGAGCTACTGGAGAAAAGGTTTCCTCATAGATCACTCCTTCCTATTGGGAGTAACCTTGTGCGACGAATCTTGCTTTGTTGCAAATAACTTTGACTTCTTCACTCGTCTTATTTCTAAATATCCATTTGGTTCAAATTATTGCTGCATTTGTTGGCTTGGGTACCAGTGTCCATACTGGATTTTTGTCGAACTAATCAAGTTCTTATTGCAAAGCTTGTAGCCTACTGGAGTCTTTGAGAGCTTCGTCAACTTTCTTTGGCTCTATTTGAGATATAAGTGCAATGCTAAAATTTTTTCTTTAGAACTCCTCTGGTTTTCATCCCATTGTTTGGATTTTCTATAATAAATTTCTGTGGATACTCAGGTTCGCTTCTCCATTCATTTGGTATTGACTCAGCTCGTTGAGTAGTCGACTCCTTCTGAGATTCAGTATTCTTTCCGGCAACTTCATTAGTCAACTTTGAGGTTTCACTGCTTCTGTTAGTTGATTCATTTGGTTCAAGTGATTCACTGATCTTGGTTGATTTTGGATAATATCTTTATCACTTACAGTGACTCCTTTCTCGGTCATAGAGTTATTATCATCAAATATAAAATGAATTGATTCCTCTGTACACTAGGTATGTTTATTATAAACTCTAAAATATCTATTGTCATTAGAATAACCAATGAATATACCTTCATCGCTTTTTGGATCAAACTTGCCAATATTGTCCTCCAAAAGGGTCAAAGTAGCCATTTTTTGGTCTTTTTCCTTTCCATAGTTCATTTGAAGTCATCTTCAGAATGGGCCGAATAAGACATCTATTCCTTATATGACAAGTCGTGCTTACTGCTTCTTCCCAAAAGTGATTGGGTAGAGAATGCTCCAATATCATTGTTCTGGCCATGTCTTGCAGAGTTCAATTTTTGAGTTCCACTATTCCATTTTGTTGGGGGTGATCTAGGTGCTGAGAAATTGTGAGTGTATCCTTATTCATTTCATAACTCTTCAAATGATCTGCTCTCAAATTATCCTCCATGATCACTTTGTATAGTTGAGATAAGGTACCCCTTTTCTCTTATAAGATCTTAGAGTTCTTTAGAGCCTCATCTTTGTGTGTCAGAAATATTACCCATGTAAAACGTGAGTAGTCATTAACAATAACAAATACATATATTTTTCCTCATATTATAGGAGATCTAGTAGGTCAAAATAGATCCATATGCAATAACTGAAGAAGTTTTGTTGCGGAGACAACATCTTTGGGTTTGAAAGATATTCTAGTTTGTTTACCTAGTTGACATGCATCACACATGATTTCAAGAAAAGTTGAGTCTAGGAAGATCAATGACTATTTCAAGTCTGGCTAGTTTTCAATCAAATACATGTTTGCATGGCCAAGTTTCTTATGCCAAAGCAAGAGATCATCAGATATGGATGCCAGACAAATGTTGTTATCCACGTTTTCAATGAAGTCTGGAATATAAGCATTTCCGTACCTTTTTCCCTGAAGAATGATTTTACTTCATTCATCTTCAATGGCACAACCAATTTTCTTGAAGTTATCTTTATATCCAGAATCGCATAATTGACTAGTGCCTAGCAAGTTGTAATTAAGTCCATCTACAAGATAAACTTCTATGATGTCACAGTTATTATTGAATGGGACTGTTCCGATGCTAATAATTTTGCCTTTTGAATCCTCACCATACTTGATTTCCTCCTTTCATCTTTGTGACTTCTTTGAATAGATTTTTATCACCTGTCATGTGACTGGAACACGCATTATCTAGATATCACTTTCCTTTTCGATTTTACCTGTGGTGTTCTTGCAAATAATGATTATTATCTTATTTTAGGTACCCAAGCTTGCTTGGGTCCTTTTCGGTTAGTTCTGTTAATAGAAGGACTATTTTAGGCTTCCAGAACTATCCGGTAATATTTGAATTATGAAATCTACAAAAAGAATAATTAGGACCAGTTCTATTGCAATAATGACATACAATGACAGATTTTTCACTAGAGCTACTAGATGTGTCATTGATAGTAGTTTCATTTCCAACAGGTCTTTTTCCAGTTGACTTACAAGTTGCATGGTTAGACCTGACAGAACTGTGACCGATGGATTCGCCCATTCCATTGAATTGCAATTGCAGTTCCTGAACAACACCTCTTTTGATTTCACAGACTTCAAGTTTAAGTTTCAGGTCTTTCTTCTCCCTATCTAGTCTCTTTAATTCGTTTAGAATTTTTTGAGACTCTTATAGGATTAGATCAAGAATATCTTTTAATTCATTGCATCTTTCACAATAATAATGTCTTACCTCATTAGATTCACCACGTGCCATGAAACAATTTTATGTTTCTTCCTTGTTGTCATCGTTGATATATCTTCATTTGTCCAACAGCCTGAGTATTTGTTCATATCATTCTCCAATATGGTCATAAAACATAAGCTAGATATTTCTTCATGTTCTGAGTTGTCTTCGACACTCCAACTTTCAAAGGAGTTGTTTTTTTTAAATACTCTAGAAGCTTTTCTTTTGAGATCTGGGCATTCAGCATGTACATGGCCAAACTTTATGCATTCAAGATGTTTCCCATCGTTCTTATCTTATCCATCTTATTGTCTGCTTCTTATGGATGACATTATTCCCTTTTTGGTGTTTCTATATATTCTCGTCAATCAATTCATATTTCTCAAGACCATAGAAATTTCTTCTTCTAAAGCCTATGCTTCCTCATCATTATCGTCCTTAGATTCTTCAATCGAGGTTTTGAAAACAACTATCTTCTTCTAACTCCATGCAGTTCATCATATGATAGTGGGTAGACTTCTAAGAATTTTTAAACTTGTTCACCACTCGAGTATGATCTTCCAAAAGCTTTCAGATCCCCAATGATTTTGCTGAATCGAGCAAATATTTCTTCAATGGATTCACCCTTTTTAATTAAAAAGAGTTCATAGTCATGAATCAACAAATTTATCCTTGTTTCCTTTACTTTGCTCGTTCCTTCATAAGTAATTTACAGCTTATCCCACATTTTCTTGGCCATATCACAGTTTGATATCTTCTAATATTCTTCTACGCTTATGGCATTGTATAAAAGATTTTGTGCCTTGGAATTGACTTGGATTACTGTCATTTACTCATCAGAGTAGTCATCTTTATCTACTGGATCAGTAGATATTTTTGCGTCAGTTTTCTTGTTAGACTTTGCTAATGGAATTGGGTAATCTCCCTATTTGATTACATGTCTTACTTTGACATCATAGGACTTTGCATATATTTTCATGCAAATTGTACAATGTGAAAAGTGTTTTCAATTGAAACGTGGTGGCCTTGCCCGTGATGTCCCTTCTTGAAATACTGCCCCCATAATTACTTGGTTTTACATGATCATTTCTCAATATATGTTAAGAAAAAGAGTAAAAATTTGAGACCTACTCTGATACCAATTGAATTTACAAGAGGGGGGTGAATTGTTATACGTTCTTTTCGTAACTGAGTAATATAATGATTTTCCTATTAGTCGACTAGATCTAGTTATGAGGTAGATGAAAAGTAAATACAAATAGTAAATTGCATAAAGTAAATGAGACCACATGTTTTATACTGGTTCTAATTCAATGTGAATCCTAGTCCAATTCCCTTGGGTTGCAAGAGGGTACTCTCTTTAAGTTTCTTGAAATTTTTCGGTACAAGTGTGTTGATTTTGTTGAACACACACCAAAATCTTCTCAAAGTATAAGTATCTTTCTGAGTTTTTATACAATGCCTCAATTTTTCTTTCTTTCTTTTCTCCACTTATTACATAGTAAACCTAGAATAGACTACAATGCTTGTTTGGAGTAGAATAAAAGGCTTGATAATGGTTCGATCAATTTATGTTTATGTCGTTGTACCTTTGACTCTATATATATATATATATATATATATATATATATATATATATATATATATATATATATA